>JABYQK010000140.1:0-91805 GCA_022606075.1 Fomitopsis betulina
ACGGCGCGAAGGCCCACTGGAAATCCGATCCTTCAGTGCTTTTGGCACTTCAGGTCGTCAAACGCTGAGTCTACTGAGAGACTAGCAAAACTGCTACGCTTACTCCTAGGAGCGTAGTCTTCAAGATCCTGCAGGGATTAAAACAACTAGGTGTGCGCGTGTAGCGCAGGGCTCATAACCTGTTGAAGGAGTGAATTGGAAGTGGCTATAAAGGCATAGAACGAACCTCTGAGGGAACTGCTGAGGGAGTCCTGTTAGGCACACAGGAAAGCAGAGGAAGGAACGATACATTAGAGGGCGTATCCAGCCCAGTATATATACATGTGTGAGACCATCACCTGATGGTCGAGTCATGATGAGTCATAAGCGTAATCTACGTGAGTCATCGTTAGTAAGACGGAATCCGGAACTCCAGGTAACCGGTAATATCATATGCTAAGGAGCGGAGGCCCGGATGTCCGGTATCTAATCTACTGAGATAGGACAAGAGATAATCGAGTCCTATAGATAAGATAAAGAGCGAAAGAGAGTAAGCGTACAATACGGTACGTAGCGTTGCAGAACATAATACAAGTCCATACCAGGCAAGCCTGATAAGATAACGCCTGAAATGGTAGAAGTTCAACAAACCGGACTGAGTGACCTTTGTACCGTCCGTGGTAGTGTGAACGACTACCGTGTTCGCCTTTTTACCGTTGCCTTTGCCGTTGCCACCCTTGCCTTTCCCTTTGCCCTTGTCTGTGGCCTTCTGTGGGCGCAAGTGTGGGTACTTAGTCCAGCATTGGTCCGAACCGTGTTTCTTGCCGCAGTGTGAGCAAGGACCTTGACCGTGATGCACCTTTACCTGGGAAGTCTTTGAAGCAGACTGTCCCATACCGGACCGGCGGAGAGATTCCTCGGAGAGAATTTTGCTCACGAGGGTCTCAATCTTCAGCTCCTTGAGAACGGTGGTTGCCATGATGGCTGACACCATTGTCGAGTAGCTTTCCGGGATTTTTGACATCAGGAGGAGAGCCTGAGTTGGCTCATCCAGCTTAATGCCGCCGTTGACAATGTCCTTGAGTACGGTTTGGATCTTCGAAATCTGATCCTGCATTGGCTTGTTGTCGTCCATTTCTCTCGACTTGATGAGAGCCGAGAACTGCGACCAAACGTATGCTGCGTCCGGGGTACCAAAATGCGATTTGAGAGCCGCCCACATGTCCTTTGCCGATTTCATGACCTCATCACCATCCTCACTCTTCTCATAGAGGAGGTGGTGGAAACTGTTATCCGTGCGCATGAGGATCACACCCTTAGCGCGGGCGTTAGCCTTCTTGTAGTCTGCCTTGGTGAGGTCACCAGCTTGGAGGGCGTCATCGGCCTCGATAAACGTTAGGTAGCCGAGCATCTGGCTCGACCACACCTTGTAGTCCGAAGACTTTTTAAGGACAGGGATACTGTCAGCCTTCATGTCCGACATGTTGGCGGTGAGAATATGAAATTCGAAGAAGTCTGAGACTTCTTCAGAAACGGAGGGCGGTGGTAAACTTTCAAGAACAAAAGCGAGGTCAGACGATAGACTTTCCTCTGCTTCTTCTTGAGACGGTGCTAGAAGCTCCTCTACGTCGTCTTCTTCGAAGAGATTCGATAGATCTGACGGTAAAGTAGTAGGAGCAAACGATGGAGAAAGATGTACTGGAGAAACGATGGGAGAAGGGGATTGTGCTCGAGAGCCGGGGATAGACGGAGACCCGTACTCTGGGATAGATGCAAGATGTTGCGGTTCAGGTTCAGAACCCTCAAAGAAGCTTAAAGAAGCGAAAGCAGAATAAGAATTGTCTTCTTGCCAGTGGTCAACTGGGATACCCCAGTCTGTACTTCCAATGTATGGACCGGACCACCTATGTTCACAGACTGTTTCGTCACACGGCCAAAACTGGTATTCAGTTTCTTCAGGCCGTCGGTGATAGTCTCTTAGTTCTGTGACGTCGAAGAGATGTTGAAGACCTCTGCAGTCGTATGGAGTTTCTTCTTCTGGTGCTTCTGCTTCCAAATTGTCGTCTAGCTGATGCTCAGACGAAGCCACAATGTGATGCTTGACTTAAATGATATTCCAGTGATATGTGCAACTAAAAACGCTAGGTACGCCGACCTAATCTACAAAACGATCCAGTCCAAATAGCCCCCGTTGGCTATGCTCGTTAGGTCCTTTGTGACCTTTCTGTACCGCTTGACTAGCGGCTCCTGCGGCGTCGAGAATTCGACAGTGCCGACGCAACGACAAGCCCACGAGATGCTGTCTCGCTGCTGCTTAGACCACTGGTTGGCCTTGTCGAAGTTGTCACTGACCCAGTTGAGCTGGTCTGCGAAGCGGTGGAGAGCGCGCTGGGAGTCTCCAAGGAGCGACTCAAAGAGGTACTTCTTGTCGAAGATCGCTTGGTAGCGCTCGATGGTGCCGCTAACCTTCTTCTCTAGAATCCCGACGACTTCTTCGGTTGACTTCTTCTTGAAGTCAGGGAGCGGGCGAGGAGCTGGTGCTGAGAGTCGTTCAGCAAGTGGGCGCGGCTGTGCGGCGGGGTTGGAGCGGACGGGAGCGGGGAGCGGATGCGACTGGAATCACAAAAACGTTAGATACGAGATCGAACTTGATGCGGGTAGAGTCGGCATCAACGGACCTTTCTCTCAGGTCTCGTTGGAGGATAAACTTTTTGCAAACGGCGCGAAGGCCCACTGGAAATCCGATCCTTCAGTGCTTTTGGCACTTCAGGTCGTCAAACGCTGAGTCTACTGAGAGACTAGCAAAACTGCTACGCTTACTCCTAGGAGCGTAGTCTTCAAGATCCTGCAGGGATAAAACAACTAGGTGTGCGCGTGTAGCGCAGGGCTCATAACCTGTTGAAGGAGTGAATTGGAAGTGGCTATAAAGGCAGTGAACGAACCTCTGAGGGAACTGCTGAGGGAGTCCTGTTAGGCACACAGGAAAGCAGAGGAAGGAACGATACATTAGAGGGCGTATCCAGCCCAGTATATATACATGTGTGAGACCATCACCTGATGGTCGAGTCATGATGAGTCATAAGCGTAATCTACGTGAGTCATCGTTAGTAAGACGGAATCCGGAACTCCAGGTAACCGGTAATATCATATGCTTAAGGAGCGGAGGCCCGGATGTCCGGTATCTAATCTACTGAGATAGGACGAGAGATAATCGAGTCCTATAGATAAGATAAAGAGCGAAAGAGAGTAAGCGTACAATACGGTACGTAGCGTTGCAGAACATAATACAAGTCCATACCAGGCAAGCCTGATAAGATAACGCCTGAAATGGTAGAAGTTCAACAGAGCTTGGCCATTAACAGAGCCCGACCAGCATTTCCGACATATACTTCGAGCGGTGTGTGACCAGCACCAGCGTGAGGCTGTACCTCTGATTCGCCGGCAGGGTCATTGTGATTCGTCATCGCACTGCGGCCGCTGAACAAGGGTTCCGTAGGAACGACCTGCCGCTGAGCATGCTCTGCCTCCAACCGTGCAAGACGAGAGCTCGGCGCATTGGCAGTGCTCGCCTTACGAGCAGCATGCCTCAACTCGCTGGTCAAAAACATGCACTCGCTGGCATGTTTCAACACCCGACCGGCTGCACGTCCAGTGCAATCCCAAGAGCACTTCGGGGCTGCACAGCGGTAGCGCTTCTTTCCAGCGCCACCATCAGGGGCAGGCTCAACAGGCAGAGGACGTGTCAGCTTGTCCAGGAGACGATCGCGCGGACGCCCTGTCTTTGCATGTGGTGTATCATTGCCGCTCAGCTCATTGCCGCTGCTCAGGTCACTGAGTACGTCCTTCGGGTTGTGAGTAAATGTTCGCTGCTTGTGTGACAAAGGGTGAGTACGATAATTCTAATCATATGAGTACTTTATAACGTACAACTTGGGCTGGTTCCTGTTTCACTTTTGTATTGGGCGGCACACCAGACTCACTGCCGTCATTCAACTTGCGCTTCTTCCCGCACTTCCGAATTGTTGACTTTGACTTTGACTTCTTCGTCTTCACAGGGTCCTTCACATCCGCCATAGCTCCCACACCCACCCCAGAAAACAGCTTCGACCACTGTGAACTCGCATTCAAGTTTCCTGACTGCACAGCGCCCGCCTCGGGTGCATCTCCAAGCAACCTTCCCATGTCCTCCTCTGTGACCTTACTGTCCTCTAGAGCGAGAGCTTTTGCAGTGTTACGCATCTCAACATCATCGGAGTCTGACTCGAAATCGAGGTCTAGTGGCCCTCCACCGGTGTGCGCCTGCGACGTCTCCTGAGGTTGGTGTTCATATGTGATGAGGGTGGGTAGAGAAGTGCCTTGGATGGCCTGGCGAATGAAGACTGTGAGTATTGAATTCCGTGATGCACTGCAACTCACTCACTTGCTGTGACGAGTAGGACCACACACTCTGCATCATCTCCATCTGCCCAGCATCAACGTCTTGCGAAGCCAGTAGTGGGTACGTTTCCTGGAGGTAGTAGTGTGCAATGGCATTTGACGACAACAGTACACAGGAATAGGTATCGCCGAGGGCTTGTCGCGTGCATGGGAGTGACAGAGTCTCGAAGGGCATGGTAGAACATGAAGCCAGCCACCAATGGAACATCTCCCGCAAGTCGCGCGGCATGGGATCGCCGAACGGGTTGCCATACAGGATTGTTTGCTCCACAAAATTGATGACAACCGAGACCCAGTGAGAATCACGGAGATTGAAGATGAGGCCGAGGGAGTGTAGATCGCCACCGATGAATAGGCGTCCAACACTTTGTACCCAGTCGGGAAGTACATCGACTGCCGCGGTATGCATGCCTCCATTCATCGAATTGTGTTTGTACTGACTTGCAAGAAGCTGCGTAAACCAGGTGCTGCGCGTTGCGTGTTTTCCGTGCTGAAGTGACGGTGAACTACCCATCGCAGCTTGTATGACGTCGAGGTAGGCATTGATATGGTCAGATGCCAGCCATTTCCGTGACAGGTACCCCGACAGGAGTGTCAGGCCCACCGTCCAACTGGGCTAACTTCCCTGACCATGGGATCCTCGACAGCAGAAGGCGAGTCTCTGATACTACCGACCCAAGAGCTTGAAGGCTCGATAGCCACTGCACAGCTGCGGACCAATCTGCAAGAACAGAACGCAGTCTGTGCACCATCTGCCAGACTTTCAAGGTGTAGAGGGGCATAAGTGGGAGATCCGCAGACTCGCAGGCATCCACGGAGTCGTCTTTGAGGTGACGATATCTCAACGTGACGCGGCCGTTGAGCCATTGTTGGCCCACAATGCGAAGCAGGCCTTCGACAACCTCTTCTGAAGGTATAGGTGCGCTTTTGAACCACTGGAGAGGGAAGAGGCTGACAAGTGTCGACGTGGTAAAGAACTCGGACAACGGGTAGTCATCGGCTCCTGCAGTACCAGCAGTCGAATGGTGGGGTATGATGGCCGCGGCAGTACTGAGTGCCCCGAGGACAGACGTAGATGGTGTGGGGAAGAGGAGTTTTTCGAGAGTTGACGGAATAGCAAGCACCTCTGCGAGTGCGTCGCGAACGTATCCAGGTGAGCTGGCATATTTCTTGCCTGTACCGATCCATACGCTGGCTCGGAATACGCCTGCGTCGAGTTTAGAGTGCATCAAAGAAGAGAGGAGCGACTGTGTTGTGCAGGTTCGGAGAAGGGTGCCCGTGCTACGTGTACAAGGGGAGTGGTTACTGAGCTGTAGCCTGTTACGAGGTTACACCCAGATCTATACTAGTCTATTCAAAATAGTTGAAGCCGGCCAACTTGTCCAAAGCCCCAACGACTTCGACTTCAGCATCACAGATATTGGGCGAAGTTGAAGTAATCCAGTACTGACATACCAACAATACTACGGCTACGTGCTAGGCTAAGCTGTCTGGTGGGCAGGTCCAGTATCGAGCGAGTGCCAGGCCGATGCAACGCCAAGGACGCAGGCGCGCAAGATTCGCGATCTAGCAGATGCCGAGGGAGACGGTTCATCCTGTAATAGACCAGCCCATCGACGCTGACTCAGACCCAGGCCAGCCGGGAATAGCAAACCAGGGAAGGCACGGGGGGGTCAGCACTCGTCCCCGCAGGGCCAGAGTGAAGCCCCATCTCCGCACCTGCACACCGGAGGGTGTTGCCCCGGAGGCGGTCGCGGCGTCGCTGAGAGAGGCTGGCGACGCGCTGGCGATATTGCACGTGACGTACTTATTGACACTTACTGACATGGATACCCCGGCCGCCGGTTTCTTACTAGTATAAAACCTGTAATAAACATGTATATAATGTACATGTTTCTTACGTCGGGTTATACACCGAACACTAGTCAGCGATGGTCCGGATGTACCGCGACGACGCGGTGCACGTGATCTGGACGCCGACGAAGGTGAAGTATTCTGCGGATTCCTGCCTCCGCCATCTCTTGTGCATCATCCACCATGTCCGACACACCGCTCCCAGTTCTGTTTCACCGCGCACTCAGCGCGGCAGCGAAGGCGAACAATCTGCCTACCATCCAGAACGACACTCAGGTGAGTGACCACCCGACCACCCTCTCCTTGGGCTCACCCACGCCAGGCTACAGCAACTCATCCAGTCTGCAATTGCTGACTTGCGGACCCTCCGGTCTCGCATCTCCGCACTTTCACTGTTCAGCGACAATGAAAGCCTCGAAGATATCTCTACTACGGACCTAGTCTATCTTCTTGTGCCCTACACACTTGCGGAAGCCGAAGGCTACGTTAGGATTGTCGATCCGGAGGAAAGGATCGAGCGTGCAGCACGCTCACAGGTAAAATCCAAACTATCCTTGACTCGGCCATTTCCCTCATTTTTTGCCAGCAACTATATCGCGCCTTCCTATCAAGTCTTGAAACATACAATGTCATTCCTGAATTAGAGACAGACCTACATTCGCAGTCGGCCTCCTCGGTTGCAGATGCTCCAAAGCGGAGGGAGTTGAAGATAAAGCAGTACCAGAAGGAGAAGGAGATCAAGACGAGGATTCAGGTATGCTTTCTACATACAACGCGGCACTATAGCAGTCTCACTCTACATGTAGGAAGTACGGAAACGACGTAATCACGGCATCCCAGCTGTGGAGACCTCTTCCGACTTTGAGCTGATCGCCTCGCTCCTCCCCGACTCATCTGCAAAGCCTACCGATGATGACGACGATGACGCTGATGCTGAGGACATCCTCCGCGAAGCAACTCTGCTCCTCTTGCGCCTGACCTATGGCCAAGCACATGCTCAACTCCAGAGCCTTGAGCAGGAAATTCAGATCCTCCGCAGCGCGCCGTCCCGCCCTCCTGAAGCTCCAGAGGACCCCCGCCGTGCACGTGAACACGAGACTGATGATATGTGGAGGCTTGACTCGCCTCTGACCCAGGGTGGGCCAGACGGAAAGGGCCCGCTCTTGGATTCAAGCGGGAGGGTGGGTTACATTATGTTATGCACCCACTCAAGTGCTGACTCTGTCACAAGCCTCTTCGCCCATTCACCATCCTGCCCTCGACTGCTAACCGCGAGGAGATTCGCCAGCAGGTGTTCCGTCCAGGTCACCGCCTCCCTACCATGACCGTCGAGGAGTACCTCGAGGTCGAACAGGAGCGCGGAAACATCATTACTGGTGGAGGGTGAGCTTGCCAACCATTCGTCTCTGACATCCAAGCTGACTACTCGAATGACAGACCTGCGTCCGAAGCACGCCTTACGACCAAGGAGCAACTCGCCCTCGATGCTGAGCAGGATGGCACGGCGTTCGGAGAAGAGAAGGAAGAAGAGCAACGTCAGAAGGATGAGAAATGGGCCCGGTACACGGATACTCATCCGAAGGGCGCAGGCAACACGCTCGACAGGGGTTAAAGGGCTAAGGAAGCATGGGGAACAGGATTGATGAAGTGTAGAATGGTTGTAATGGTATGCTGAATCTAATCAAAGAATTGCGCCTGCATATACGGTGCAGCCGTCTATGTCTGGCTCGGACTGGAAACTGCACACCGCCTCCGAAGTATGAAGAGAAGGGAAAATAGATAGCAGTCCACAGTACTTACACAGCGCGGCACAGCCAAAGAGTAATCCAGTAGTATGGTGCAATACAAGATGTGTCGGACAGATCAACAATTGCACGCGGCCGCGTCGGGCACCTCGTTCGCTGGTGGCGCGGTCACATCGATTTCTATAGCCCAGTCAGTATCACAAGCCTCGAAGGGGGGCGACTGCAGTCAAACGTACTGGCGTTCTGTGTCTCTGCGACCTCTGTCTCCTTCTCCATGCCGACGAGCTCCATGGCGATCTTCTTGAAAAGGCTCTTCACGTTGTGACCGGCCTTTGCGGATGTCTCCATGAACATAACCTCGAGCTGCGCTGCCTTCTGGTTGGCCTCCTCGAGCGTCACTTGTCTTCGGAGCGGTCAGAGTATAAATAGATGCTAGTATTCGGGAATTTACCGCTTGTCAGAGAGGTCGGCCTTGTTGCCCACCAGCACAATAATCACGTCGTTCCCCCGTTCTGACCGCACGTCGTCTATCCACTTCGATGTTGACATGAACGATGTCCGGTCTACGGGGTCGCATCAGTACGGCAGCTCCGCAAGGAGTGATGTGATGCTTGACACGTACTGGTGATGTCGAAGACAACAATGGCCACCGAGCAGTCACGGATGTATGACGGTATTAGTGACCGATACCGCTCCTGCCCACCACGTCAGAGCGTGCTCGGCTCGCAAGCTACAACATCTTACTTACTTGGCCTGCGGTGTCCCATAGCTGGAGCCGCACTGTCCGATCCTCCAGATACATAGCCTTGCTCAGGAAGTCAATCCCTATTGTCGCCTGATACGTGTTATCGAAGGTGTCGTACATGAACCTGCGTAAGCCTGGTCAGCGTGCGAAGAGGCCAGGCCCCGCCAGGGATCTGGATTTATTGAATGCAGAAGAGCACACCTTGTGATGAGACTTGTCTTCCCTACGCTCTGATCCCCGAGAAGGACGATCTTGCTACGCTTCAGCGGCGGGGAGGAGAAGTCTGCGGTGACGGGTGAGGAAGCCATCCTGTGTGTGTGTCCGATGCAGCTATACAAAACCAAGAGTGGCAGTACGAGGAGGGAGTAGCAGAGGGCGGTGAGGGATAGCAGAGGCTGTAGCAGGTAGTGTCGGGCGGACGTCGCGAGCCAGACCGGCGCGGACACGATCGCGCGGCGGGGTAAATGGGCGCACGTGACGGGTGCACATTCGATTTCCCGGCGGAGGGCTGAGCGCACGGCCGAGGAGCACACAACGATGCCTGACTACAGTCCGACCACCATCGCCCCCTGCCTGCTCGCAGACGTCGCCCGGCATGAAGCTCACAGACAAGATCGCAAGGCATGACAAGGACCGCCCATGGTTCAGCTTCGAGTTCTTCCCTCCCAAGACCGATCAGGTCCGTAATGCGCGATCGTCGATGGGGGTGCTCTTCTCATGCCAAGTTTCAGGGATTTGAGAATCTGCTGTCCCGCATCGCCCGTTTGGTCACTTTCTACCCTCTAGCTTTGAGTATAACCTGGGGAGCGGGTGGAAACACGAAGGAAAGGAGTCTTGAGCTCGCAGGAATTACCCAGGCGGAACATGGTGTTGACACCGTCCTCCATCTGACATGCACGAACATGAAGAAAGGCATGATTGAAGACGCTCTGAGGGTACGTTCTCTTTGAGCCCAAAGCATGACCCGTTCCGTGACATCTTGATGTTGGCGCAGGATGCGAAGGCGCGCGGGATTGAGACAATTCTAGCCTTACGCGGAGGTATAGCGTTCAACATAGTGAGAGTCCTCGAAACTAACACGCCAATAGATTCACCTCGAGGCCAAGAACATTGGATAGCTACAGACTTACGGTTTTCCAATGCTATCGATCTTGTCAAGTTCATCAAGACTACCCCGGAGTTTGCATCCGACTTCTGCGTCGGTGTGGCAGGTATCACGCCCTCCTCTTTCTACCGATGATTAGGCCACTGATCTATCGACGTCGTAGCTTACCCAGACGGTCATCCAGACAAAGAAACAGACGAAGAGGGAGAGCTCGAGTTCCTGAAACAGAAGATCGACGCTGGTGGTGACTTCATCATCACGCAGTTATTCTACGACGTCGATAACTTCCTGGCATGGGTCAGGAAGGTCCGGCAAAAGGGTAAGTCCCCAAAGTGACCTTCGACAAACCACTCACTGGAGGTCATCTACAGGCATTACCGTGCCCATCATACCCGGAATCATGCCCATACAAACGTATGCGTCCTTCCTGCGTATGACCAAATTGTGTGGTACACGCGTACCATCTGAGCTCATGGATGATCTCGTGCCTATCCGGGTATGGCTGCGAGCGTAGATGGGCAAACACATGCTGACTGTCTCTACCACAGCACGACGACCAGAAGATCAAAGACTACGGAGTTGAACTCGCCGTCAAGATGGTGCGCCAGATGACCGCTAGCGGAGACATTCGTGGCCTGCACTTTTGCACTCTTAACCTCGAAAAGAGTGTCGTCCGCATATTAGAGGACCTCGGCTGGGTCGGTGGCAGTCTGAACTCCGCTAACAGACTCATTACGGTGAAGCGCATTACTTATAGTACTGGTAGTGTCCTTAACTATACCCAAGGATGCACCGTCAAGCGCGGACGAACGAGTTATCAACCCTCATAAAGCCGCGGATTCAGCTGCCGTCTCTCTCGCTGTGGCAAATCCTCAGCCAGAAGGCGAGGCGGGCAAGGGGGAGCTAAACAACGCCGCCAGCTGGGATGACTTCCCGAATGGTCGCTTTGGTGACTACAAGAGTCCCGCTTATGGCGAAACAGACCTCTGGGGAAGCTCGATTCTCTCTGTGAGCATCTACAGTCCTCCGCCGACTGTTGCTATGGTGCTGACTTCTGCAACAGCGGAATCAAGCACTCGAACAGTGGGGGCACCCCCGGACTCTGGACGACCTCACGACTATGTTCCTACGTCATCTTCATTCCAAGATCGCTACGACACCATTCTCCTCTGCTCCTCTATCGCCTGAGTCTCTCATGATTATTGAGCACCTGGAGCAGCTCACAAGGCATGAATGGTGGACTGTCGGTTCGCAGCCCGCGATCAATGGTGTCAGCTCGGCGGACGAAATAGTCGGATGGGGCCCGCGTGGTGGATATGTGTACCAAAAATGCTTTGTGGAGTGCTTTGTGGAGAAGAAGGACCTCGAGAGGATTAAACGAAAGGTACGAGAGAAGGGTGATGGGTGGATCGACTATTACGCGGCGAACGTGAAGGTAACATCTTATCGCTCGGTCTAGCGAAAGACGAGTTGACCATGCACGTCGAAAGGGTGACCTGCACACCAGCGCATCTCAGGATGCCAGAAATGCTGTGACGTGGGGCATTTTCCCCGGTCAGGAAGTTGCCCAAACAACGATCATAGAGGAAGAGTCTTTCCTTGCTTGGAAGGTGCTACTGTCTTGCTTTCACCAGTCACACCACATATATTGACCAAAGTATAGGATGAAGCATTTGGGATATGGGAAGAATGGGCGACATTCTATCCACCTGATTCTGAGGAGCGCCAGTTGCTGGAGGGCATCCGGAATGGACGGTGGCTGCTCACCCTCATACATCACGACTATACGAACCCTTCTGCGCTTTGGTCATTTCTGTTCGAGGATGACCCTGTCGTGTAATGTATAACAAGAATTGGAACACTGGGCCACCAACGCCGCGGCTGTGCTTCAGTATAATGGGCGTGCTGCTGTCTGACGGGCGCTTACACTTCTCTTGATTAGGTTCGTCCAGTGCAGATCGGTGCGATTCAAGCTCGGGCGCACGAAGCTGCCCCTCCTCCCTCCACTCTGATGCTCGGCCAAGAACACCTACAGACTCTTTGCGCGAGAGTTCAGTCTCTGCGACAGCTCATATCCTCGGACGCCTTGCTGTTCTTTCAACTTCGGCTGGTACCCTATGCAGACAGTGTCGATCTCGCCACGGACTATTTCGCTGCATACCGGATTTACATCATTGTATGCGCTGTTTTCTGCCTCCTGACGACTCTCTGTGCGATACTCGCTCGATGCCGTGCTCATGCGAGCCGGATCCCACAAAGTCGTGAAGTCCTCCAGGCAATGCTCTACGTTATGACCCCGACTCGTTCTATCTGGCCTCAACACTGCATCGCTGCAGCGAAGCGCGTGGCTTGCTCTGGGGACAGGATCCTGCGGCTTTCCTTGCGAAAAATGGTAGACGACGTTCTGAGCGGGCGTATGGAATTGCGGGCGCCACAACAAGATCTCCCGGACCTACTCCGCAATGCTTTGGAGGTCGATGGTTGGACCTTGGGCCTTCACATAGAGCGATCGTGGCGGCTCGACCTGATGGGATGGGTCATCGCTGCTCAGTTGGCGCCGTCAAAGTCCAAGGTGTGTCCCATGATTGCCTACTACACGATGCGCGATCTCACGATGTAAACAAACGGCAACACAGAAGGTGTTAGCTGAGTGTGTTGCAGGTATGTCAGCGCGCTTGTCTACAATATAAATTCTCAACGAGGATAGAAACCCTGACTCGGCAGTCACTGTCCATGGACATCAGATATAAGGGCCATCCTTTGATTCCAGGTCAACTGTCGGAGGCACTCCCACCGGCGACCTCTCTTGACCAAGTCGCATATACCCTCCTAGAACCTGCCATTCGAGCTCTACAATTGTCTATGGCACCGGGCCACTCCGTCACTCTCGTGTTTACAACTCCTGGACAGCCCGTACCCTTGTTGAGCAATAACTTCGTCCTCGCAGCACTCCCTTTCTCGCGTCTCCTGAATCGCGCACATGCTCTCAAGAACGCGACGAAAACCCCTGGGCTCCATGGCTGCCGATGGGCACCCGCTCCACTCTTCTCGTCCCTGCCTCAGATCTTGCAGCTCCTGGCGTCGGGACCTACCCCTCTAGCAGTCGCCGCCATCTTTAATCTTTCAGAGGACTGTGTGAAGTCGCTCAACGCGTACGCGGAGGATCTAGGGGACGACAGGACCATCATGCAGACATTCATTCAGCAGCGAGGTATCGAGAGCTGGCGAGAGGAGCAGTTTCGCGCGAGTTGGGAGGCAGCTTGTCTGACGGCCAAATTACTGGAGAAGTGGGCAGTCGTTGTGCGTTGCTGAAAAGAGCTTTGGGGCTTGTGGGACAGGAGTACGTGGTAATCGACGGACCAAACGTGTCTGAGCTACCTACTGAGTGCGTCCAGCTGAGTACAATATGGGGAATGGCGGAGTATCAACAGGGGCAGTAAAACAAGATGTCAGGATACAGCATGCGTGCAATAATGATAAATGTCGGGCGAGATTAAGCAGTGGAATCTACCCAAGAGTCTCTCCGATAACTTTGGTTCCGTAGATGGCGCGGCTTAACGACGAGAGGTCGAATCCACAGCTTGATGTGCCCCAATCTAGATGCTGTAAGGATACCTCTGGACATGAACGTGATATCGGTGAGCATATCGGAGCCGATGTGTTTGACCTGCATGCCATCAGCGGGATCGGTGAGCATGGCGGCCAATGGTACTCACGAGTACTGGTTGTACAACTGCTACATCGTTGCGAGATGGTGCGGGGTGGTATCGTGGCATGGATTCTGCGCCTGTGGGTGATAAGAATAAAGTAGACTCTCCTCGTCTGCGGAGGGCGAGTGACAAAGAGGATGTCATGGATAGTCGCTGCTGATGCGAAGTCTGCAGTAAATCAACATCATATCTTGCAAATGAGGACGCACTGAACCCACATGTAGTTTGGGACGATGGAGCACCCCACTGGAGAAGTCCCACTGTACACGACGTAAGATTAATGGGCATAGAACGAGCAATAGCATGCTGACCAAAATGAGTTTGTTGTCTTCACCAACGCTACCAAAGCGGTAGGTGCGGCCATCACAACGGATGTCGTCGAAAGCAAGTGCGGAGACGAATGAAGAATGCCCCTGACACCGTGCAATCACGCGTTGTTCCCAAGGTGAGAATATTGTCACTAAGTCGTCCTGACCACCAGTCTGAAGGCGAGTCAGTACTTCGTCGTGAGGGTGATATATCGATCGACGCACAATGATGAATCGTCCATCGGGAGACCATGCTACGCAACTAAGAGCGCCGAAGTAGGACGCATAGCAATCGACGAGCCTTAATTTGTGTGAGCCCCGAACCTGACCGAGCATGTTAGTGACCTACTGTTCAGCAATGGTGTCTATGACTCTGAGACAGCCGTCCTCTGATATGGCGGCGACGAACTTTGCATCCGGCGAGAATACGAAGTCTTGGGACCACTCGTTAGGACATACAGCAGGCATACGCGTGCAGTGACTCACCTACGATGCTCTTGCGAGACACCTTCCAGTGGCTGACAGGATTCTTGGCGGTCTTGTCCTTATCTTGTCTTCCGACAGTAGACATGATACCACCAGCAATGACAGGATGCCATGGTGGCATGGTCACGAAGATGCTGTCTAGGGGATCCCACTCGCCGCCAACAGATGATCTCGAGCCCGCCTCAGTAGACCCGGAGGACGTTCCCGGCTCATTCGGAACGAATGCACCGTCTTCACGCTCTTTGTCGTACACGACGATGGTGCCATCAGCATGGGAAACGAGGAATAGGTTGGGCGAGTTCGGCACCCATCGAACCGCGGTGCAGGGAGAGCTGCATATGCGGCCCTTCATCGCATGAGTCCGTGATCTCCAAAGTCTTCGAAATGACGCATACCTGCTTGTTTAGACGACCATACCTTGACGACATCGGATCTAGGGGGCATGAGAATATACTTAATGTAATAGTTCTTTCCTCACCAAACCATAGCAGATCCCCCGTGTTGAAACCAATGATGACATCTATTCGGTCTGGACAAACTGTCGCTAGATTCACGTCGTGGCATGTTGGGTGTGCTGAGAAGTGGATTCTGGCCAATGGCTCCTAGGTCGGTCTCAATGCATGCCGCCATGGAGCGATGCTATGGACGGACACTCACCTTAGCCTTGACGCCCGCCTCAGTCCATATAAAGATCTTCGATGAATTGTAGAAGAGGAAGGTAAGTTCCCCGTGCTTAGATTGAAGATTCCGATGCAGGTTGTCCACATTCTGCAAGCGGGTGATGAAAGTAGACGAGGTCGTTCGCATGTTGTGCTTCGGGCGTGCCGCAGCTTTCTTCTTTCCACCAGATGTATGTGAGAAGATGTTGCTGGGCATGTCGTGGCTGACCATGGGTGAGACTTTCGTGGTGTCGCCCGGGGCTGTCGAGGCGTCGGGGGAGCCATCGTCCGGATCCTCGCTGCTTGAGACACTGAGACCGTCCTCGGCGTTATGGGGTAGCTTCTCCCTATCCTTCTTACTATCCTTCTCCCTGTTCCCTCCCAGAAGCTGCGTGAAGCCCTGCGAGTTCGCAGACTTGTTGGCGGGGAACCTGATGGTGACGGCAGAGAGGCGTGTGGGGTAGAGGATCGGGACCGCGTTCACCGTAATCGAGGCAGTCGGCTTATGTTGCTCCGTCACTGAGTACACGCCTTCGGGGGCTACGAAGGTCGAGTCATTCTCCATCCTACCCGCGACACGAGGCTGCGTTCGCCGGGGAGCTCAGCAAGAAGACCAGTAATAGACGATGATGGTGAGGACGTGATCCGGACGGTGCTTGGTCCTCAGGAGTCGGATGACCAGGGCCGGCGCTGTCTCATTCTACCAGCCACCATGATCTCTCTCAGGTCGTCCGCACGATGGAAGAGCCTCGCTCTCTTGCAGGTATGCAGATTAGCGGAAGGATGTCTGTCGTCTGTTGCTGAACGAAACTAGCGGCATCCTCGTAGGTGGAACTCCACAACCACCGAGGCGCTTCCTGCAGGTGGCCACCTCCCTTCCGTGGCCACGTCCTCCTTCCTCCGGACGACGCGCGACTCAGCCCTTCGAACACAAGGCATACACTGGACAGATGAGCAGGAAACAGGGTCGCACGACACTCTCATTGCCGGGCGCGAGACGCGCAAGATGAACATGTATCAGGCAGTCCGAGACGGGCTGAGGTCGGTGGCTGGTAGTCGTCTACAGATCTGGGACTCACCCAACACTTCTATGCAGCAATGCGTTGATGAGGGATGACACGGCAGTTGTCTTTGGCGAGGACGTAGCTTTCGGCGGTGTCTTCCGCTGCACAATGGTAAGAATTATGGCCCACTCTTGAGTCTGGTAAAAATCGGCGACGCTTCTTCAGGGCCTGGCAGAAGAGTTCGGTACAGTGCGTTCCGTTGTCATTGCTCATACATTCTGATATGTACTAGGAAGAGAGCGGGTGTTCAACACACCTTTGAGTGAGCAAGGTATCGCAGGCTTTGGCATCGGCATCGCAGCCATGGGTCACACTGCAATCGCGGAGATACAGTTTGTTGACTATATATTCCCCGCTTTCGACCAAGTATGCTGCCTGAGCTCATGAATCACTGGAGTCTGACAGCAGCTACTATTAGATTGTGAATGAAGCGGCCAAATATAACTATCGTTCAAATGGTCAATTTCAGGCTGGGTCGCTCACTATTCGATGCCCTTCTATGGCCGTCGGACACGGTGCTCATTACCACTCACAAAGCCCAGAGGGATTCTTTATGGGTGCAGCGGGGCTGAAGGTTCGGCACCTACCAGTGCACGGGGCATTGCACTAAAGTAGTTCTCAGGTCGTCATCCCTCGATCACCTACTCAAGCAAAGGGCCTGTTGCTGGCGTCCATTCGTGACCCAAATCCTGTCATCTTCATGGAGCCGAAGATACTCTACCGTTCTGCTGGTGGGTTATTCAGCCCCTGCAACATTGTTGCTCACATCCTCTGTATAAAATAGTGGAGCAAGTGCCGGTGGACGACTACCAGCTCCCTCTATCGCGAGCGGAAACACTAATCCCGGGCTCTGATATGACCCTCCTCACCTGGGGAACGCCCGTGTATCACTGCGAAACAGCTGTGCATATGCTTTCCAACCCACCCGACGCGCTTGCACCTCATGTACCATCGTCGGTACGCGGCGCGAAGGTGGAACTGATTGACTTACGTACTATTCTACCATGGGACGTCGAGACCATCGTCGAGAGCGTCAGTCGGACAGGGAGGCTTGTCGTTGTCCACGAAGCTGGCCGTATCGGTGGAGTGGGTGCCGAGATTGGTGCCGAAGTGCAGAAGAGGTGTTTTCTGAAGCTGAACGCACCGATCAAGCTCATCACAGGATGGGAGTACGTGTCTCGGCGTTCTCGTTCCGGGAAATTCTGACCTGCCTTCAGCATGCCAGTCCCTATGCAGTTCGAACGGTTCTACATGCCGGATTCGATACGGATACTCGATGGTATCATCGAGACTTTGATGTACTGATGTGGAACCCTTTGGGACCCTCTCGGACACTGGCAGGGAATGCCAGTGCACAACTTTATGGTTGTGACATAGGACATTTTCTGGATGGAATTCGCTGTAACACCAAACGTTATTATATTCTTGGCATAGTTTGTACCTTGGCGTTGATCGTCTCTAGTCTAAACTACAATCCACGTCGATTGCCCGAAGCAGCTGCGAAGCAGCCTCACACTACACAGTCAATGAAGTGCTCGTAGTTGGACCACAGTGTGGCTTGTGACCCGGGGTGAATCGAGTTTGCGAGCAGTTCATGTGCGAGCTGATATGCCGCTCGCGTTTGGGTGCCCGCGAGATGAACGGCCTCTTGGACTGCAAGCGGAATGCGAACTCGTCGGCCCGCCGATTACCGGGTGGAGACCCGCAGAGGCAGGTGGCTGCTGAGTCATACATCCAAATAGGGAAATGAGTCTCCCGGCAAAATAAATTAAATGTCTTGCGCGAGCAAGACTCGAACTCGCGCGCCTCGAGATAGAGACGCTGATGACTTCCAGCAGCATAACCACTGAACCACAAAGGCTTTATATGTGCTCAAACAATATTAACCATGTATGCCACTCTTCCTACCCCCCATAAACTACTAAGTCCGGCACCCACTGCTACCTGCGAGACAGCCGGAATCCAAGTAAGAAACAGTGAAAATGAAGCCAAAAATTGAGAATTAACTCTCTAAGTGTAAGCTAACATGCACTTTATTGTTTAGATGTTGTTACTTGTAGTAACCTACCGAGTCCATTCTGACTATAGTCTAATCCCATATCAATGCCATTCAGATGCCATTCAATCCCATTTAGATACATACACCACTATTATAGTCCTTCTAGTATCACTACATACATCTCTAACGCTAGTGTAGCGTGGCGACAGACGAAAGGCACAACTCGGTATAGAGGGCACGTGATGAGTTTGCGTGCTGCCTGCGGTTTGACTCGCGGGCCGAAGCTATTCGGCTGATCGTGGGCGGACCACAGAACCGGTGTGAACACAGCGCACAGGCACCGAAACGCAGTCTGGGTGATGGCGAGCCGACTGCGAGCTGGCTTCGCGAACTGGTCACGATCGCCGCGGATCGCAGTCCGTCCACGCGCATCTCGTTGGCCGTGTAGTCGTTTTGATTGCCGGGGAGGGCGGGCGCTCTGTTTACGCTGCCCCGTCTCCGATCGCGCCGCCAGCCTGAGGAGTTTGCCTGCTTCGTATCCTGCGTCTGGCTGCTCTGTCTAGTAGCACTCTGCGACTCATTGCACTCCGGGTTTGAGACTAACCACTAAGCGCTGCCGCCCACTAACACAGCATGGACTGGTGAGTGGGGATACAGTTTGGCCAGCTGTGATTCTTCTCAGCTCATACGTGTAGCCTGGAATTGAATATCCGACAACTCGTCTTATCTGACCTCGCCACTAATGTACTGGAAGCCAAAGATGATCCCCAGCAGGTGGATATAACAGCCGCGGCCGACTTAGTGACGTCGAAGGTCGAGACGCGTGCTGTGGAGGATGTGGTTGAGGAGGACAGCGAGGAAGTCAGAGTCTTCATGGTAAGTGTGATGCTTGTGATTTTTGTCTTTGCTCATGCGCCCCTCGTCTATCTTATATAGTCAAATTCCAGGGTGCAGTGCAACATTGGCTTCGCCGACCTTGCCGTAAGTCTGCCTCAGGCACACGTGGATCAAACTGTTCCTGTACTGGTGGACATCCTACGCGACGTCCCATATATCGACTTTGACCAATGTTTGTTCTGGGAAGGTGAGCAAGACGCTATACTGTTGAGACTGATATTTAATGCCCTGGGTCAGAGTGGGCATTGCCGGATCAACTGGTGTTTTCCACCGTGTCTGCTTTGCTCCATATCGCGAACTCGAACCCAGACTATCGAGCACATGCCTTTGGTGCCATAGTAGTCTTTGCTACAAAGATAGTCGACCTTATTAAGACCGGCGAGGGTAGGTCCGCGCAGCAACACCTGGGGATGGCATTCTGACCTTGTTTTAGCGACTGACATCCTGACTCAAATCGCACCAGCTTTCCATGGATTCTATAGAGCTGTAATCTCCGTATCGTTCAACTGGTCGATCAACGAATGGGCGATTCTCGCGGGGCTCCTCAACGCATTGTTCGATATTGGCGTTGCCGAACGCCTGAATGGGCTACTCATTGACATCATACCGGGCGACATAATGGATGATGACCTGGATCAACTACGATATATTCAGACCCTCTTTTCACGGTATGTTGCGAGAGGCCGGCCGCTCAGCGGCTACTTCATCGTCTGTTGCGTTACCGAAGCACAATGGACGATACTTGCTCAAGCAGTCGGTAACACGTCGACAGCAAGCAACCCGGGATACCCAGACTTTGTGGAGGCTGCTGCAGCGAACAAGGCATGGCAGGCGTTGCTTAGAAGCGCTGTGGCCGACAACGTACCTGTGGATGAAGAATGCCAACAGACGCTCAAGGCGACCAGGACATACGCCATGAAGTCTTTCTCTACACTTCTTGCGCAAATCGAGGCAATGGATACGGAGCCTTCGGAAGATAGCTACGCCTGGGAGACTATGTCGGAGAGTCTAGTCTGTCGTTTCACTGCATTGCCGCTTATCACACAGCTCAACTTGACAATTCGTAGAAACTGGCTGCTGTTTGTTCAGCTGCATTAGGGAAGTTGGACCAAGCTCTGCTGAATCGACTCAAACGATTGCTCGGCGTGGAGTCTGCTGCATGTGATAACCTGGTGCTAGAAGCTGCTTTGAAGTCTACAGCTATCTTGGTCCGCAAGTACGTCGAGCACGCAGACATCCTTAGCTATATAAATAACATTTTACATCAGCTTCCCAGACATTGCGTTGGAGATGGCTGGGCATCTCCGTCGCTGGGTCACGTCACCGCTGTCGATATTCGAGTTCGAGTTCATATCGGGGACCAGGACCCCGCCTCCTCTTGTGGCTGCCGCCAAGTGTCTTGCTCTTTGCATTGACGTACGTTCAGAATATAGTTGATGTATCTTTTTTGGCTGACGTCCAATATAGCTAGCTCCAGGAGATGACCAAGTCATGTCGTACATGTACTCCATCCTCAATTACATTGCTGCGACGAGCAAAGACACCATTGATGGCGCGAGCTCGCATGCCTCCTCTATGACCGAGATGACAGACATCTCGACGCTGCACTCGGTGGAAACTGGGTTGCGGGGCCTATCTGAGGAAGAGAGAAGAACGGTGGGCATCAGCAGTATCTCGATTGCCACCCGCCTAGCCTTGGAATTCCGGTCGGAAGAGGTGAGAGCCTACCATCGTGCATTGACAGTCGCTTGATGTATCTGCAGGTTACACGGCTTACAGTGTCCATGCTCCTTCAACGGCTACGTAACGCCGAACCGACTGTTGAAGCGGCGATAGCCTACAACCTGGTAGATCTGGCACTCGTTGCACCTGAGGCCTCGTTCACAGACATCATCTCCGCTTTCTCTGGTATCAATCGCTCGGCAAACTTGGACGACCCGAGATTCTCAAACAATCAGGTAGTGCCATTCGTAATCACGTCCAGTCTTCCTATTCACCGTTTTGTAGATACTCGCTGCACAGACGCGTCTTGCCCAGGAGCTGCATCGTAGACCTGACCTATATGAGCTATATCTCGTGGAACTTCTGACGCTGTTCGCGGATAAAGGTGTGGCAATACAGAATGTTGCCATCTCGAACCATTTTGCCAAGGTATGTGAGCCTCCTAGGAGTAACGGTGGTCTGACAATACGTCCTCGCAGATGGAAGACATGGTCACACAATTGGCATCACTACTATTACCGATTGACGCACTCCTGAATCATAGTGACTTCCCTCCGCCATCAAACGCATCGCCCAATGTTGTGACGCTGTTCCGCAACATGTGGTTCCTGTGTGTTTTATTCCAATTCACAATTCCGAGCGATCAGAGGCAACGGTCTGCAATGGATTGGCAACAACCAGCCTTGGCCCGCATTGCCATGAAGACTCCTCCACTGATCTTGGAGGAAGCCCAGGATACCATTGTCAGCGATCTCGAGTACAACACGGTCATACGACAAGAATATATCGAAACGGTTAGTGCAGGCATCGTCTGCGTGCTTTACATCACGAGTTTAAATGATTTCGTAGATCATTTCGGGACATCGCACTCTGCTGGCAAAGCATATACCCATTCGCGCCAGCGAGATCCGCTACCTGCTTCCTGGACAGGTCATATTTTTGTTGTGCATGCACGATATGGAGAACATGCGCTCTGCGGCGGGGCTTCCATCTTCGCTGGTGCCGTTCTTTGTGAACAATGGGCTGAACAAGAATGCCGGTCTGCATGTTTGCATGGAATCTGTGGCCGAAAAGGTACAACCATTTACTTATTATTGCATTACTTGTGCTGATCAATCCGATGTAGGTCATCCGAGGCTGCATCAGTGAGATGAATGTACAGGCAGCGAAGCAAGCGCTCCCACAAGAGCTTCCGTCCGAATTACGGTCTCTACTCCTTGCCAGCACGCACCGTATTGCCAACGCTCGTGACGTCGCTTCCCGATATCTCAACCGCCTCATCACTTCCTTCCCATCCTTGATGTGCGACCCGCCCCTCGTGTTCGCTATACTAGAAGTGTTGACTCTGCTTCGACGTTCGTGCGAGAATGAGTTCTTGGACGAGGTATGCACACCAAGATACGCTACTACCCGCGTGCTCATGCTTTCTGCAGGATAACCCACAATACTCCTATCACTCTGATCGTGCAAATATAACGCTGAATCTCCCGGATAACTACGAGGCTCGCAACGAGATGTTAGCAGAACTGCAGAGGAACGCCAATGTCTGGTTCGAGTTGGCTCTTGGTCGTGCTCCTGTAGAGCTGTATTCCACTTTACAGGCGAGCTTCTTGTCGTGTCCTCACATAGTACAATCACTGACAGCCTCTGTGCAGAAATACCTCGCCGTCAACCAGGTGCTGTCTGCAACCGAATCCTCAGAATTAGGTGCATCCCTCGCACTGCAATATGGGAAAGCTGTGGGACCCATTGATCGTAAATTGAGTACGTGCCTTCGTTAGCATGCGTCGTGATTTACTCATCCTTCGTAGTGTCCATATCGACGATGTCGGGTTCGAGGCTAGACAGCTCCAAGTTGGTCGCTAGCCAGATAGCCTTGAAAGGGTACTTTGCCGGGGAAGTCAACGGGTACAGAGCAGGACATATGGATGGTATGAATGGTCCTATCCCAATCCGACAACAATACCGACTGATTGTTCCAAGGGCTCGAGCAACATCATATCACTAGCTCGGAGTCTGTGGCCGATCTCGAGGCAGAGAAGCTCAAGCTGAAGATCATCGGCGCAATTGACGACATCAGGGAGAAACGACATCCTATGGCGATCCGCGACTTGAAACGACTCCTCTTTCGATGTGCCTCAACCCTCAACTATTCTGGCAAGGCAGGTGCATTCATCGCGGAAACAGTGCACCAGCTGACGATTTCCTAGTTCGAGTACGATCTCTTGCATTATCTGGTCGCATTGCCTTTTGAGGCGTTCACGCCGTCTGCCGTTGCCGCTGGCATTCAGGCGTGGTCATGGGTTATTGCCGAGAAGCCTGACTACGAGGTCGCTCTCATGTCCGAAATTGGCTCCGCGTGGCTCTCGACAATCAAACATGAAAGGGGAATGTTTTCCAACGCTCTTGAGTGCGTGCCTACGCGTCTTATGACTGAATATATGCATGCTTACATACTTCGCGCCCAAGTACGACTGATCCATTCCTTCATCCAGTGGAGTACAATCCGACCGACAAGACCATAATCGATCGCAGTATTGCCAGTGCTCGCAGGCTTCTCACTCCACACACCCTCATTCTTCAGCTCCTCTTCAGCAGAATGCAAGCAGCTAGGTATCGCAAGCCAGGCTTGATGCTCCTGCTCCAGAGACTTGTGCTAGCCTCGGCCCGTGCCCACAAATCGTACAGGCGAGCCCTCCCATATATCAAAGATGTTCGACACAAACTGACACTTGTGAAATAGTACTCACCCGCTCGCACGTGAAGTCCGGTTCTCGCTTCTCTTGTTCGGCTTCGAGACCCTCAAGGGCTCCCAGTTGGACGTCTTTTGCGAGCACAAGCTACGCCACAATCTCTATCGAGCTGCCTTCTCGTGGTTCAGTACCCGGCCTCAGTGCGTTAGCCACTCTGTGTACATGGGTGTCCTCGCTCATCTTCTTGTAGGTGGTCATATGGGTCCAACCGCGTGCAGATTGATGCGGATATCAAGCTTCTCTCTGAGTTCCTCAATCACCTCCAAACGGACGTGATTAGGGGGTACCATGCTATCTCCAGCCTGAATCCCGGGCAATCGCCCTCGCAAGTCTCCCGTCAGTCTCCGAGAGCGCGAACGATAGACTCCTCCGCTGACACTGGCCTCCTGCAGAGTATTTCGTGTCGCTCAAGAACCTGAACCTGCCCCTGCGACTTCTGGTAGACAACGAGATTTTAAGGCTAACGGTGTGGTCGAACCCGACGAGCGATCCGAAGAGAGGCCCCGATCATGCCGTGTCTATCGAGAAGACCATGCTAGATGTGAGTCCGTGCCACAATCTGGCAGTCGCATATCTCAGTTTAGCCGCAGAGCTCCTGGACTAGCGCTATTCGAAAGACCTGGGAACTTGACCCTGCCATCGCTCTCAACCTTGCCGAACGATTCAATCACCCGATAGTAGCCAGAGAAGTTGGACATCTTGTGCGCTCTAATACGCCAGATACGGTGCAGTACCCGGAGGCACTACACTATCTAGTGGGAGACAGGTTGGATCAAACTTTGCAGCGTGATCTGAAGGTGAGAGCGGTTTCTCCCTTTCCAGCCCTGCCTTAGTACTGAAAGCCTTTGCCCAGTACATATTGCTCTGGGATCCGATCCCTCCTATCTTAGCAGTCAACTTCTTCGAGCGGAGATACAACAGCGACCCAATCCTTCTACAATACGCGCATCGTGTCCTTGAGCAGCACCCTGTCGAATTGACATTCTTCTTTGTGCCTCAAATCGTGCAGGCGCTTCGTCACGATGCATTGGGTATGTGTGTGTCGCTTGCGTGCATCAGCTTCTACTCACTCCGTGTATAGGTTATGTCCAGCGATTCATATTCGAGACCACCAAGATCTCCCAGCTATTCTGCCATCAGATCATCTGGAACATGAAGGCGAACTGCTACAAGGATGACACGGGAGAAGTCGTGAGTCCGAGTGGTAACTACATCTGCGTGAGCTTGACCAGCGGGTACAGGAGGACCCGATGAAGCCTATGCTGGACGGCATGGCCGATCGCGTAGTCATGTCGCTGTCGGGCGAGGCGAAGGCATTCTATGAACGCGAGTTTGGGTTTTTCAACGAGGTCACTTCGATCTCTGGCAAGCTTAAGCCATTCATCAGACGGCCTAAGCCTGAGAAGAAGGTTAGTGAGCCGCCTCTGTAATGTCGACACCTTAGTGACCAGATCCACTTCAGGCAAAGATCGACGAGGAGATGGCCAAGATCGACGTGCAGGTCGGGGTATACCTCCCGAGCAATCCCGACGGTATCGTCGTAGACATCGACAAGAAGTCAGGACGACCTCTGCAGAGCCACGCTAAGGTATGGTTGTCACGCTGTCTCTCTTCGGTCGCTTTGACTGAGAATTGCATATAGGCACCCTTTATGGCGACCTTTAAAGTACGGAAAGAGCGTGTCGTCATTGAATCCGATTCGGAGAACACCCTCGATGGTGAGAGCCAAGGGACGCGCATCGAGGAGTACGACGTGTGGCAGCAAGCCATCTTCAAAGTGGGCGATGACTGCCGACAAGACGTGCTTGCTTTACAAGTCATCGCGATGTTCAAGAACATCTTCGTCAGTGTCGGATTGATGCTGTATGTGTACCCATACCGCGTCACTGCCACTGCTCCTGGGGTACGTCGACCCCGTTGTCTAAGTAACACCGGGATGCTGAATAACGCGCAGTGCGGAGTCATTGATGTTGTGCCTAACGCAACGTCTCGAGATGAGATGGGTCGCGCGAAGGTGAACGACCTCCTCGACTTCTTCGTCGCGAGATACGGTGGGGAAGACACCATCGAGTTTCAGAAGGCTCGGTTGAACTTCATCCAGTCCATGGCGGGCTATTCGGTGGTTTGTTACATTCTACAAGTGAAAGATCGTCACAACGGCAACATTATGATTGACGGAGACGGCCATATCGTTCACATCGGTGAGTGCGTCAAGTGGTCGTCTGCAAACCCCATATTCATTGGCATCTAGACTTTGGATTCTTGTTTGACATAGATGAGTCCCCCGTTCTTGCGCTACGATGTTCAGGCTAGCTGACATACTTCGCCGCATTACGTCCAGGAGTAAGCATCGTCTTATGGGTGACTGATCCATGACTGACGAGCGTCACCTTCAGGGTGTCAAATTTGAACCGAACTCCTTCAAGCTGACCCACGAGATGGTGGTCTTGATGGGCGGCAGGAACTCACAAGGCTACCAGATGTTCCAGCAACTCACAGTGAAGGCGTTCTTGGCCATCCGCCCTCATGCAGATCAGATTGTGAGCACAGTGCAGATGATGCTAGAGACACAGTTGCCGTCATTCAAGGGCGAGCCGACAATCAAGCGCCTCAGGGATCGCTTTGCGCTCGGTCTTACGGAGAGACAGGCAGCGGAGTGGATGATGGCGATCGTGAGGAACGCGCATGAGAACGTGCGGAGCACAGCATACGACGAATTCCAGAGGGTAAGTCACTTGCCGCTACTTGTCGTTGTTCTGATGCTGATTATATTGTCAAAGCTGCAAAACGGTATGTTCTGCTGTTTTATCCGGTATGACATGTACCGATGTCCACGCAGGAATACCGTACAAGTAGGCCCCGCGGAGTACAGGACGGGATTATACGATACACTGATAGAGTACACTGCAATGGATTGCGGAGACTGCAGCGGAGATGACACGCTTGTGGCTGCTATGGATATCCACGTGACCGTGTCACGGGGGAATAGCGTGGGTGCGCGCCACAATGGGAAACTCTATCGGCTGCTCACAAGTGGCTGCCTCGCTTGCGCCTCGCCCCTTGTTCTCTTTCGTCCGAACCATCACCATACTCATCCTCCCTCCCATCCAGAACTTTTCCGCTCGCGAACAAACAGGCGAGAGTGTCTACAGACCCGAGTCACCATCATGGAGATCGAGATCGCAGACATAGCACGCGACGCCACTGTGTGGGACGTCAAACGTAAAATCGGGTCCATCCTGCATAGCGATTACTTCTACAATGCTACAGATCCTAAGGACCGTCCCGCGTATGTCATATCCAGCTATCATTGCACTGCGGATCGTAACAGGCTACCGCTACTTTAAAAGGAACTTCCAGGTCGAGCTCAATCCTGGCCCCAATGGTATCATGAGCAACGGTACTGCGGTTTTGACTCTCGGCAGCCGTAAGCTCGGGACAAAATTTTTCAAATGGCTCGTACACAGTCCTGAGGACCACACCAACGAGCTAACGCTCAACGGCCGGAAGATGCGATTCTTCAGAGGCAAGAATAGACCTCGCCCCAATTTGACGCAGATTCTTGAGAAAGCACCTTATCTCCCACCCGATATTGAGGAAGAGCGAGAAGAGAAGCTTCGCAAACTAGACACCTCAATTCACGTGGACAGGATACAATTTGGGATCTTCTACCGTCCCGCCGGCGCCGCACCTGATGCAGGACGAGAGTTTTCGAACGAATTTGAGATTAGTCACCCTGAGAGGGGAGCAGGGATCCTTTGGTTCGAATACGATCACAAACTGATTCGTATACAAGTGAGTTGTTTATCTGCTTGATATGCGTGAGTCAGCTGAACGGGCGCGACACACAGATGGGGGATCCCATGACCGAGGACATCGCCAACAACATCGCGATTTCTTTCGCTAACGTCCGCAAAATCGCCCGAGGAAATGACTTCGGGAACCCATGTCAGTACGCAATCTACACTTGACAGCCTATCTATCTTAACCCCTCATAACAGTTGTGGTGTTCGAGTTATTGACACCCCCGATGCTGGAGAAACAACGTTTCAACCGTGAAATGACGGGCGATGAATGGCGCGATGGCCGTAAATTCCGGCAGCGACTGAGCAGCATCAATGACGGGCATGCTGTTGTTGCACCGTATGCCTATCACATGCGCGTCATCCTGCATGAGGACCAGGACACTCGTACCTTTGCAGATCTCTGCAAAGTTGCGGGTCTCCAGGATCCCATATACGTGAAACTCGACGCGTGCAAACGGGGATTTTTTGCTCCTAAGCGACTATACTTGGTCCGCGAGTGGGTCTGCGGGTTTGACTGGTCCGCGGCGTTCCAGATCGAAGCGCTTCTCCACAACGGACTCCTCCACACTGACGATCTTGATGGTCTCAAGACGCGAATCGAGGCCTTGTATGGACAAGACCATGGCATGGCTGCTGACACCCTTCGTCATTACACGGAAGCTCTTCGTTCTCGGGACCCTCGTGAGAGCCCTCTACAGTGCTTTAACCGCGTGTTGGACAATCGCGCAGTCGACTACAAACCACTTCCTTTGCCCCCTGGATGCTTCGCTTGTCATCATGTGACGTTCACTCCAACCCGCATAGTCCTCGAGGGCCCCTACATCCTCCAATCAAACAGGGTTATCCGTCAGTATCCAGACCATCAGGAGCATTTTATCAGAGTGGATTTCCGAGATGAAGACCGCCTGCAGTACCGTTGGGCGAGGGAGGTGGGTGTTGCCCTGTCACTCGTTGTAGGACTTCGTTGATACCCCCTTCAATAGGTAGACGGCACTTCACTTCTGATAGACCGCGTGGGTGGCATCCTTAAGAATGGCTTTGAACTGGCCGGGCGACAGTTCGAGTTCCTCGCCTATTCTCAGTCAGCACTTCGCGAGCATGCTGTTTGGTTCATAAACCCATTCCGACACCCCACGCGTGGCTACGTGAACGCACAGTACATTCGCGACAGCCTTGGCAACTTCGAGGGTGTCATCATGCAACCTTCGAAGTACGCGGCGCGTATCGCGCAGGCCTTTACTGCGACAGACCCTTCTGTTACCGTGACTCGAGATCAGTGGGAGGAAGTTCCTGACATGGGGGACAAACCTTACCTGTTCACGGACGGTGTGGGTACCATTTCTGTTGAACTCGGAAATATGATCTGGGAGAAGCTGTGCGAGCAAATGCCAGATGGACGGCAGAAGAAGTCGATCAAGCCATCTGCTGTAAGCTGACTATCGCTCCCGCCACTGCAAATTACTCATGATCCCCCACTAGTATCAGATCCGCTTCCTAGGTAAGCTCCACGATCTATCTCAAGAGTACACCGGCCCATTGTCTCTTCGCAGGCTTCAAAGGGATGGTTGGGGTTGACGAGCGACTAGAAGGTATCAAGATGCGATTGCGACCTTCCATGAACAAGTTCAAGGCGTTGGACGAGGAGATAGGAGAAATAGAGATCGCACGTGCGTTCGACAGGCCAGGAGTATCGTACTTGAACAGGTGCGTGTCACAAAGCTTGAATACGACTATTTGCAATGCCCAACTCTACGTCCATAGGCCGTTGGTCATGATCATGGAAGACAGAGGTGTAGACAAGAATGCGTTTATAGAACTCCAAGAACGCACGAAAACAGATATCCACACCGCTAGCGACTCGATGGAACTTTTCTACCGCTTGTTGAAGGTGCACAAGTTGGGACAAGCGTTCGGCCTCGACTACATCATACGCCGCCTCCGCACAATTGGAATGGGTTTCAAGCACGAGAAGGACGTCACAGTGCTGAAAGATCCGTTCATTGACCGTCTTATCCACTTCGCGAAGAACGACGTGCTTAGAGACGTCAAGCACGGCGCGAGGATCCCTATTCCAGACAGCTACCTGCTCGTAGGCATAGCAGACGAGGGCCCTGCTTACGAGGCAGAGGGTGTCGAGAATGTGTACACCTTGAAGGAGAATGAGATCTTCGGTGCGAAGTCTTTTTTCTAGTGGGCTCACTGAATGCTTATGATAGGCACCGTTCATAGCATGTGTCCATCACCCCGACGATGAAAAACCGATTTACATCAAAGGTTAGAGGGAACACTCTTTCACAGCTACACTGCCTTACAATGCATATTGACACTAGGCATGGTGGTTATTTCGCGGAGCCCTGTTGTCCATCCTGGTGATGGTGAGTGTGGACTCGTGTTGTTGCTTAGCAGCCAAGTGATGCATATTGGTATTCAGTACAGCGCGTTTACGCGATCGGCGAACCACCAGATGACAAGGTATGCGCTTTCCGTAACCTCAAGAACCTGGTAGTCCTGCCATCCGTAGGTACGTGAGCCTGTGTTGTAGCCTCCAGTCAGACTGTTAAACAGAATTATGTAGGTAAACGCTCCATGGCGTCATGCCTCGGAGGGGGAGATCTCGATGGGTATGTGGTGTGAATTTATCACTATGCGATAGCTAATATCCGTCTTCAAGTGATCTCTACTCGATCATTCATTATGGACCCTTGCTGCCCACTGAGCACGCGGACCCGGCTTCTTACGAAGGCGTACAAGGATTTTTCCTCGAGCGACCTAGTACCGTAGATGATATCTGTGACTTTGTCGTCGAGTACCTCAACTCAGACGTCCTGGTACGTATCATGAACACACATCTCGCATGTTAACATGGCTCACACTAGCGACGTAGGGTTTGCTGTCGGACAGACATCTCATCATAGCAGGTAAGCCATTGCCTTTTTAGTGTGGAGTGGTCTAAACTTAGGTTTATGTTGGGGATGTCACAGATCAGTCTAAGGTCAGTGATGATAGTTCTAGCGGAATGCGTTGTTATGAACATTTACCGCACAGAACGGAACGAATGACGAAAGGTGCATAGAGCTTGCACGCCTATGCAGTCAAGCAGTCGACTATCCCAAGAATGGGATGCCGGTCGACATTTTCGACTCACCGCGATGGTTGATTCCTTACAAGCCTGATTGGCATCAGGTAAGTATGTGTTTGAATCTCACGAGTCTATGCTGAGGACGGGCACACAGGCTGAGGACCCTAACCCTCGTCGCGACGACTACTACAACTCGAGTCGTGCTCTGGGGGAGATGTTCCGCAACATCGCTTTGGTAGATCCGAAGGCCGCATCCCCCGTTACCAGCCCAGTGAATCGCAATGGGCAGCCCGCGAGGCCAAGACCTCTCTCGGACCCGATATCATTGCAGCTGAAGCCATACATCGAGCAGCAGCTCCGACACTTTCAAAATGATGACGGCGAAGTTGGGGAGATGTGCACGCTGTTCCAGAGATACGTCGAGGAGCTTCGCTTCATGTGCATGACACACTCGCTATCTGAAGCGCCCGAAATGCGCCTCACGGAGGAAGAGATCGCTATTGGCTCCATTATCGCGAAGTGCTCTCAGAAGCGCTGGAGGAACGACCGCACGCAACGCATGCGGCTGCATGCCACGACGCTCGCGCGGGACATTGGAAGCAAGTTGTTCAAACAACCAGGAGATAGGGATCCGACAACGGGCGAGCTGCGGTACGGCCTGTCGCAGGCGTGGCTTGCGTGGGACTTCAGCGTTCGCAACAGGGCTGCGTTCGGTGCGCACACGTTCGGGCTCATCGCGTTGAGGGCGATTCTCGACACCCTTGAGCACCTGGGAGGCTTCACCATCGTAGAGGCGCCCCAAGAAGATGCAGATGGAAGCGAGGAGACCAGCAGCGAATCGGAGGAGTATGCTAACCTCTTCATCTAATCCCCGTCACCCGCCTTTCCTGTTCAATCATTGTACTTGTATACTCATGCCCGGAATCGCGTCTTAAGACGCAGCAGTCCTGTATCTTACTGGAGGATGAGTTGTAGGAGCCAATGTACTGGAATGAACCGATGCCATAGACGCGTTACAGTACGAGTTATAGCAACTACATCACAATATCAGAATATGGGAGCAAGCGATACAGAGTAGGATGGGACAAGCAGCACAGACGGTATCGCATCCTAATGACGCTCAGTCCAGCTCGACGGCTGAAGCGTCTTCTACCGGTGCAAGACCGGGACGCAAGCACGCTCGGTCGGCAATGAAGACACCTAGCGTCATGCCATCTTTCCACCCCAAAGTCATGGCATCGTCTATATGGTCCAGATCGAGATGAGGGAAGAATTGTTTTTGTAACTCTAAGCATCCGCGCAGCTCCTCTGGAATATCATTTAAAGCGTGCAGAGGTGTGACCAAGAAGCTGCGCTGCGCTGGCGTCTCGATGATGTGGTTGAGCACCGTCTCGCCTTGGGCACCCTTGAGGTCCGTCAAAACATACTTACCGGACCTGACATCTGCATTTGTGTCAGCTTCTTCTGGACGGAATTGTGCGAGGTCTAGGTGACAGACCTTGGGCAGAGACGGCGAGGAAGTGCCATGGCGGCATGTATGTCTTCCAATAGGTAACGCTGGCAAGCGCGCTGTTGAACTCAGGGAGTGCTCCGTGCTCGAGCACTACCAGGCGATCGTGTAGTTCGATAAGGGAGGGGACCACACCGCCTTGATGGAGAATGCCGTACACAAATGCGAGTATTAAATTGGATACGCCCCAGGTGACCTGCAGACAGCTCTATTCAGCTGGGATGCACATGGTATTGTTTAGTGCGTCTTACCCAGAACAGCTTTCCAAGGCGATGCATCTGCTTCCCGTGTGATATCAATGCGATGGATGGAACCAGCAGCGGAACAAGGAAACGTGGCTCTTGGTGGCGGAAGATCGAGAGGGTGCCGACAGCACACATAATGACATATGCAGGCACTATGAAGAGGCGGTCAGTATACGTCGGTCACACAGGAACTAACGTACTGGTGAACACAACGGAGCGCTTTGTGGGCCCACCCTTCGCCTTGCCTTTCTCTCCAACAGCCGATGTTGGGGACCTCTTCCAGAGCTCGAGGGTGGCACGAATACCGTAGTACACCAGACCGGGGCCAATGACGAGTGGAAGATTAACTACAAGGTGGAGCGAGCGGGGGTGGACGCCGTGTTCGGCTAGGTTGCTGGAGGATAGATTGTACCTCAAGAAGTTCAGCGGTGTGAGCACGAAACCGTACAGGGTCTGCCTAAAGAAGAGGGTGTCGACGACGGTTATGCAGGCGACATACACAGAGCCTAGCCCCACTGGTAAGGATACGAGTTGTAACCAAGTCCTTGCAAAGGCACTACGCGGTTGATCGGACGTAGCGGCCGCGGCGCGACGGACTGTCCATACAAACGCTGAAAGAAGCATGGGCAGAGCAAATGCAAGAAATGTTGGTCTTGTGAACACGCCAAGAACACAGAAGACAGCAAGGCTGATGAGGTCTGGTGCGAAGCTGGGCTGCGGGCGGAGTGAGCACAGCACGAATGTATGTGGTAGCGACCTACAGCCCAGTTCCACTCGTCGCTGACGAGGGACTTTGACGCTCTCAGTGACGCTGCTACTAGTATGGCTTCGATGGAGTTTGAGAATGGGCGAACTTGGAAGGTGTGCATCACGTATGAGGATGCCAATAGGACCAAGGCACGCATGCGATCTCCTCGGTCGGCCACCAGTTTGTATACGCTGCGATCTGCGATGCATGCATGTCACGGCGGTAAGCAACGGAGGAGTGCGCTTCAACCTACCAAGGACCAGGGAAGCGAGGAAGAACGAGAGTCGCTCCGCCATGAACATTGTGCGGGGGCTAGCATCCTCCGCTACGGAATGCTGAGTTTGCTGCTCGCCGGCACGACATAGCAGGGAGGCTCACGTTTCCACCAAATCAATGTGAGAATGGCTGTGTACGGTATGCCGGTGCTGATTGCAGGTGGGATGATAGACCGGCACGGGAACTGTGGGTCCCACTCCCATGAACGAACGCCGAAGACTCCGAGTTGTCTAGCTGAATGCACATGCACATGAGGTCGAACTATGCCCGCAGGGTATGGTGCATGCTAACCTGAGATGATCTCGCCGTTCTGGAAATGCTCGTCAGGGTGAATGTAACCAGGTCCGAACAGGGCAAAGCAGAGGCGCAGTACGAGCAGAGCAATGTATATGTGCTTCAACTTGATACGCTGCTGGTAGCGTAGAAATGCTGAGAGTCTGGACATTGAGGTCGCCGTCGTACGAAGGTCTCGCGCACCAGCGAGCTCCTGGATGAAGCACCTGCGGCATGTACAGGGACATACGCCTGCGGACCCGTGGGCAGGAGAAGCAGCGGACGCGCGCTTGAGACTGCTACTCGGCTTCCGCTGCTCGTGCGCGGTGGCGGGCGATGTTGGTCTTTGCTCTCTCCCGGACATGGCTCTATGTCTTGCTCTCCCTCTTGTCCGCCCTGCCCTCTGTCGCTCCAGGAAGGCTCGGGACGCGTGAGCTCACTGCGTTACCTGCGCCCGCAATAGCGTCGCTCGTCGAAACGCCTGACCCTGTCCGTAACATCGACCCCGCTAACCCGTCCTCCCATCTCTCCAAAATACTCATCCCGCGTCCTCCGGATACGCCAAACAACACCCTTGTCAAGGACTACCTTGTCTCCACTCTGAAGAAGCTCAATTGGCATGTGGAGGAGGACAGCTTCACGGACACTACGCCGTACGGCGAGAAGCGCTTCACGAATGTCATAGCTACCAAGGACCCGTCCGCACCGCGCAGGGTCATCGTCGCTGCGCACTTCGACAGCAAGTTATTCTCTACCTATCCGCAGAGCCAAGTGCGTCCACATTCTTTGGCAGTCTGGTAATGCGCGGTTATGGACCCGTCATGCCAGTTTGTAGGCGCGACCGATTCCGCAGTACCATGCGCGTTCATGCTCGACCTGGCGGAGGCCCTGGACCCGCTGCTGAACTTGAGACAACAACGTCTTGAGGATGGGCTCGAAGATGACGAAGATGTGGCTGAGACGACTCTGCAACTCGTCTTCTTCGACGGCGAAGAGGCGTTCAAGGATTGGACGGATACAGACTCCATCTACGGTGCAAGGTATGTGCACACACCGACACAGATGCTCGTAGGCTTGGTAGGCTCACGTTTGTGCAGACATCTAGCGCACAAGTGGTCAACAACGTATATACAGCCCCACACCAAGCGACGACTCCTGCCCTTCATGGACACCGAGCTCGACACCATAGAGGACCTCATCTTGCTCGACCTACTCGGGGCGCCTAATCCAACGATTCGCTCGTCATTCATAGAGACGGCGTGGCTCTTCGATGCGATGATATCCGCTGAGCAGCGCCTTGGCGAGAGTGGTGCCTTCAACTATAACCAGCAGAACACCGCAGAGTGGAAAAGTTTCTTCGTCCCACGGAGAGGCAACTTTGGTGGTTTCGGCATCTCGGACGACCACATACCATTCTTGCAACTGGGCGTCACCATTCTGCACGTCATCTCCAGTCCATTCCCTAACGTCTGGCACACGATCAAGGTATAGTGACTAGACCAATTAGCTTATAAACAACTCCTGATGTTTGGTGAATTCAGGACGATGCAACGGCATTGGATATTCCCACCATGCGACGGTGGAACCTGATTCTGCGCGTCTTCATGTCAGAATATCTAGGATTGCGGCCAGACCTATTGCGAAGTCGGGATAGAGTGACTGAGCATCTGAGCCGATCACTGGACGACCTAGTAAGTGGTACCACAAGCTTGCACGCGTATCCTTCTTATGACTCTTCAGTAGAACCCGGACACATTGATGTATACTAATACAACACATTGAGGCATAACCTTATTACACCGATATTCTTTGACTCAAGGATGAAAGCCTGCACTAAACAGCTGCACGGGGGCACTCAAGACCATCGCGCTCATGGATCACACAAGTAACAATGCCTTGTAATGCTTGATGAGCGCGGTCGCGTCGGTTGCAAGCTAAAGAGAGGTGGGTCACTGCTTCCCGTCAAACAGCGGACGAGCGCACCTTCTGCCTTTCGAGTATTTCGTCTGCCCTAGCCTTCGCCAAGTGAATGAGCTTCTTACGAGACTCCTGGCATTCCTCCGCATGTGCCTCGACTACGATGCAGCCTGTTCAGCGCATAGTAAGTTTTACAAGCCTCCACACACTCACTCGACTCGCTGGCATCATTTATCTGCGCAGACCGCCGGTGGGAAAGGTCCTCGATCAACGATGGGTACATGCCGCGCAAGTTGTCAACAGTTTCCTGGGGGCAGCTGAGCTGAGCACGGGAGAATTGCTTTGAGCAGAGTACACTTACATCCTGGTTCTTCCACAACGCGGATAGCTCTTGTAGATGCTTGTTTTGGGATAGCTCCTGCGCCTTGAGCGCGATGAGACCTGCTTTGTACTGGTCGCTATGCCACCTCATGTTAGGATTTACGAGATCGGGCGCAAACAAAACGCACAGATATGCGGCTCCTTCGCGCACGATCGTGTCGACGGTCGCACGAGCGTCGGTGAAGAGCGCAGTTTTCTTCGTCTGGAACGCGATCGCCCGCGAGGAACTCTTCGATGCCTTCTTCTCTGATGGTTATGACGCGGTTAGCTTTGGGGAATGCGCCAGTCACAGGATAGCGCATACTCTGGAACTCCTGGAGCATGCTCAGCATCTCCAGCATACCGCTGTCACGGGATCGTGTTTAAAGGCGCATATAGTCAACTGAGGTGTGTTGGATACATACTTCTCGTCGCCCTCTTGTCCTTCCTGGTCGTCCTGAATTTCGTCGACTTGATCATCGTCCATTGCGAGCGTCCGGGACGCGTTTGCACGCGCTTGGCGTCCGGTATGCTTCGACGCTGTCGCTATGTGATGAATACTTTGAGACTTCAAAGGTCCTTGACAAAAGTACCTGTCATTGTCTTTCGCGCTGGCATGGTGGCTTGCTGTGCAGTCGCGCTGGATGTTCGTTGTGATAGGAGCAACACAGTGCTGAGAAAACTGCGGGACAGAGGGCTTTCAAAGAAAAGCCATTTCGAAGAGGCCTAGAATGGAAGGCTGGATGACGGGCAGCGAAGCTACGTCACCAAGGAAAAGTAAGATCGCCATTGACATGACAAATGTGATTGTATTGCACGATATCGTGCAGTGGGATGTAAGTAGACCTGCGCCCATCTAGTCACTACTCCGCGGTTCACCCACTCATGATGGCGGTAACGCGAGAATCGAAACCCTCAGTACGGATTGGCATTTCAGGCGTATGGAAAGGATTCTTCATGACCGCGTCTGCGTAAGCTTCGTACACTTTCTGCAGGACGGTGTCTGCCGTGTTCTCGGCCAAGGAGGTGAGGAGGACAAACTTCGTCCCTGCACAACCCATGAGCGTCGAGAAAGTACAGGCACTGTCACCGACCCATGAGACGTACCTGTTGGTGTCAAGAGGATCGTCAGCTTGAACGTCTCACCAGAGATGACATTGGCTCCAGAACTTGAGCCCGTAGGCGATAGCCTCGCCGTAATGGCGTGAATTCCGTGTAGTGTCCCAGCCAGTACTAGGTACTCGTTCGAGGTCAAATGAGGCAGGCCGTCTATCTCTCCGTTAGCTGGAAGCAACGACGCAAGTTCAAGAGCTAGGACCTCCAAAGTTGCGCTGGTATACTAGACCACCAGCCTTGTTTATGACCTACGAATGACCTCCTAAGCGGGCGTATAAGTTGCAGAGAAAGCGTACTCACCCAGAGACCCCATATGGCCATGATTGACGAAGGCTGGCATGTGATGAGCACGACGCGTCGCGAGTCCACCGATCGCGCTTCTAAGCTCCGCTCAAACCAATGTGGCTCGCTCGAGCTCCAGCGCCTCTCTCTTCAAGTCCTCCGTTCTCGCTTCAGGCATCTGACAAAATGCACGCACTAGCAGTCCGACCCGACCAGGAACAAGTAGGCTTTATAATGCAAGGCATCCGTTACTTGCTAACCATTCTTGCCGCAGGCCTTTCTGACTGCACAGCAGAGCGTGCAGTCAGTACAGACATTACTCAAGGCGAGCCTCGGCTGTATCACATACCTAAGGTGGTTTATAAGCGCATATATGCGGTACATCAGACTTAAAAGGACACTCTTGCATACGCTAGGAATCTCCTTCCCTCTGAGAACTTCTCGACATGTAAGTGCAGGCCCCCGCTGGGCAACTCTTGCTAACTGTGTGGTTGCCGTAGCCTACTTGACGTCCTCAGGAGCAGCATCCCTATCATCTCAGCCTTCGGTAAACACGGGATCTTTTGCCTCAGATGGTGGAAGGAGAAATGTCAGCGGCTTCAAGATCATGACCGTCACTCGTGGCTTCACTGAGGAAGCTGATAAACTCCTCGACTACATGGTATATGCGCTCCCATCTGTTCCAAGCACTGATAAACGAAGCACGGACCTAGGAGAATGGTATCTTCGACGCGCTGCAAAAGCAGTACCTTCGTAGCTTTATCTTGGCGGTGTTCTTGGTACGTATCCGTACTACTCTCCTTGTGCCTGTATGTTGGCTGACTATCTGCCGGTAAGGACAACGATGACCCTAACAAGTGTGTGCCCTCGTCCTGTTTGAATTGTAGTTGAACGATATATGTCCTCGCACAGTATTGTTGAAGCGTACACGTTCAATTTCGACGTAAGCCGATGCGCATATAGCCTCCAGCATATCGCTGACGAACGTCGGCAGTATTACAAGATTCCCGGAACAGATATATCTGTCCCAGTCATGACCCTAGACGCGGACTTAGAGAGGTTGTCCATACACAGGAAGAAGGCATTTGACCCGGTGTCAGATGCCTCTAAGCAAGGAAGGGTGCCGACCCTCGGGGAGGTCAAGAAGAGCTTGAAGGTCCGTGATGGACGGTCATAATATGGACATACTCTGACGCAGTGTATCTTGTAGACATTAATCAAGAATCTCATTCAAGCGACTACTCAGATGGACGCTCTTCCGAGTAGGTTGCATGTTTACAACATAATCAGAATGCCTTGCCCATACCGGTCAATATCGCAGAGCGCCGTTTTGCTACTTTCAAGTTGTTCTACAACGAGAATACCCCAGATGACTACGAGCCAACGCATTTCCACGCCGGAGACACCAAGAAGGATAGATGGTTCTTCACTACGCATGGCAAGGCGGAGGCTCCGGAGAGATGCGATATCGGGGCGTTGCAAACCGGTCATCACGGAGTCAATGTCCGCATTGCATCCGTATCTGGTTACCTACCTTCTGCTGAAGACAACAACGCGCCATTCCTGGGGACGACCATTGGTCATCCATATGCTGCTCCAGTCTTGACACCCGTTGAAGAGGCTGAAGTCAGACAGAAACAGGTCGAGACACAGCGTCGTGACGCGAAACAACGGCAGGTTGTCTGGGACGCTGACGGTGGCATGTGTGATGTAGACGCCGATGGTGAAGAAGACCCAGACTATCTAGGCGAGTCGAATAGCTTGCTTGTATTCATGTGGGCTCAGATGATATCAGGTTCTTGTGCTAACGGAGGAATGGCGGACGACTCCGGCGTGGACTTCTTCGTGCCTATCGGCATCAGGGACGCGGCAGGAAACATCAAAGCGTACACCGAAGTTCGGAAGCAGCAAAGCGGAGATGACAGCGAAGCACGGTATGCTGGGCGAGCAGACAACGTGCCACACCAGATAGGGCAACTGGTACGATCTTCGTCTCTTCATCGGTGTCTCTCTAACCACACCATCTCCAGGCGCATGGAGCAAGATTCTCCGACGAGCAGATCCAAGGGACGCAACCCTTAGAAGAAACCCAAGTCATCGATTCCCCCGCGGTCGTAGTTTCTCCACATTCTTCATCTCCTTCTCCTTCGCCCTCTCCCACCCCACAGCCGCGGACCCGGAATCGCACCGCGAGGCGAATCCTGACTTTCGATAGTTCGTTGCCTCCTTCCGACTTACTTCCTGAGTCGATGCCATCGGGATCTCTTGTTATCCCCGAGCTCGATTCCATTGACACGCAGTTGGTCAAAGACCTCATCATCCACGCTTGCACGACAGGTGAAGATACGGAGATGCTTGGTAAGCCGACCGCGAGCGATGGCATCAACGATTGACCCCTTCGTAGAACTGGATACTCAAGTTGTACCTTCCAGCATTGACTCGGTACATTCATTCACAAGCGCTGATGGTAAGAAGGGTGCTGTCCCCCAGCATGCCGCTGTTCCTGAAGAAAGCGTGTATGTAGTAGATTGTGAATGTGGCGTCAGTGTGAGTGGAGTGATCTATCTGCGGCCCATCTATGGGGTTAATGCGCTTATTCATTATTCAGGTGGAAGACTGTGATTGCGTCAAATGTGAGGGCGAGTGCAAGAAATGGTTCCACGCATGGTGGGTCATTTGATACTCCCGTCGATTGGCATAGTCCGAGTCCTCCTTAGGTGCATGGGCTTCCATTCGGCCAAAGACCGACGAATGCCTGTGCACTTTGTTTGCTTCGACTGCCGCGTTAGAGCCGATCAGAACTGGGAGCTCATCGTGCTACACGATCTCTATCCCCGTATGGTGGAAAGGTTCAAAGACTTGGCCATCTTCAGGTATGTGGGAACTGGGAATGTCGACCGATCTGCTGACGGAGGTGCACCGCAGACGGGCTATCAAGGTTTTTGAGACGATGAATCCCGATTGCCTTTCTGCGTTCGCAAAGCTTATCGGTGCGTTGCGGGATTGTTGAAATAGTTGAAATACCGCGCTTCACTGAGGGACTCGATAGCATGCGACTCGGCGGTCGCAGGCCAAGTCTTCAAAAGGCTCGAGTCAGAGGGTGAGTTGACAGTTTCCTCCGTTGCTTTTTGATGCGCATAATTTTCTCTACATAGGATTTATCTCCCTGCAAGGGGAGATCCTAGACTCCGAGAGTCGTGGAAAAGGTAAGAATAATGGGAAGGCCAAGGCCAAGGGCCGACAACCGCGCCGGAAAACAACGCAGAAGCCTCTCTTCACCTTCGTGGGCGCGTCAGCCGTGAGCCAAGCATACAAGGACTACTTTGATCCCGATTATGAGGTCGAGAAGAGAGTGCTAGGGCTCTCCGACCTGGTGAGTGATTTAGCGATGGTTCTAGCTCCCTTCTGACGCGGTCCTTTTCAACCAGAAACCGAGGCGTAAATCACGCAGGAAGAGAGCTACCGAGGACATCGAGATGTACTGCTTAGGCTCACACAGAGCGTCCGCCTTTCTGTTGACGTATCACTTCTTTTGCAGGGCTGAGACCGATTCAACATCTCATCTGGCAAATGAAATGGCGCGCGGCGATACCGAGTCCCAAGTTGTCTTTGGATCGCAAACTCAACAAGACGCACAGCCAGTTGGTCCATCCGCTCTCGACGAACTCAGAAGCCGCGCTGTTGGAGAACTCAAGAGGAAGATCAGCAAGACGCCCAATCAACTCTATACCCGGCCTAGCAAGAAAGTCAAGATCTCTCTTGGCCCTGCTGTTGACCTCGGAGACTAGGCTACAATTGTCGACTCATCTGGACTCTCGCTTCGCTCTCCCTCTCCCTGTGCTGCCCTCCTATGCTCTGGACTTGCTCTGCTAAGCTTTCCTGCGTCTCCATTACGTTTCTTTGATGAGCCAATATCGTTCATCGCGCGTTGCTATGAAAGTTGTATTCAGAAAATTGCGTCATGTCCCATCGACGCTTATGCAGGCTTAAGCATTGGTGTGATGGTCTGCTTTATACTTGTATTTGCGTGTCTAAATCCTATGCATACGTACGTATACCTTTCTATGCACGGGCACAGGGGCGTCTAGCGGAGGAGAGCTCTTCTTGCAAACTCGGCCGCTCCCCGCTGTAATCACTCGTGTCTGCAGCTTTAAGTCCGCATTGGAGAGTAGACGCCATACACTTCCGATACGAGTACGCCACAAGCTACTTCAAGAGGCCATGTGTACTTTTGTAAATTGCATTCAACGTTCTGGAGAGCCGGGCTCTATGTGAACGAGACAATACATGGGGTAGCTAGGGGCATGTGAACTGAATACCGTAAGACGCAATGCGCGTGTAAGCCTGGGCCTAGGACTGAACTGAAGCGCTGAGTTACAATGGCAGCAGCGAGACAGGTCCCGGCGGAGGGGTATCACTAAGCGTACGCGTTATCAGATCCTCGCGCGGTACTGAGAAGTTGTAAATTATAGGCTGCCCGGGTGCCAGGGTGTGTGCAGTGAAATTCGGAAGGCGCGGAAATCTACTGGGACCTATCTCATTGGTACCGCAAGGGTGACAGTAACGATACATTTCGGACTCATCTGTATGGCAACGTTGGTCAAGACTTCCGTCGTTTACCCAAGGAACGCCAGAGCTCGCCCCTCCGCTCAGGCTGCGGCGTTCGGAGTTGCGGTTGAATGCACGTCAGAGACTATCGCTGCGTTTGTAGTGAGCCTATCTTCTTTACAGCATCCGCGAAGTGGTGATGTAGCGTGCCGGGGAAGCAGTCCGCGAATTATGGGGTGCAACGGATCATGTCAGTAGGTCAGTGGGACTCGGAGGCGTAAAACATTGTCCCCTTCGGATGATTCCGTTGTGCATTCGGGGGATAATTCTTGTTTTGCATCTCCCGGAAATATGACCAAACCCATGAGACCGAGAAGACTGTGTAGACACAAGTGCCAGCACCTGGTCATCGTGGTGAGATGGCGGACCGAAGGATTGGAGACAGGATCACGGAATATTTGATGGACTCGTCTATGAGGACGTACCGCATACATGAGCAGGTGTGCACATCTGACGATGGCTACCCATCATGTGCGATCTGATGGTTTTCCGTCTAGCCTAGATAGTAACGAGGAGAAGGCAAATCGGAGATACAAGCCTGTCCTTGTGGTCAGTTGTCTTCTAGATACAAACAGCGATCATGCCTATATGCCTATACGAGCCAGCTGTCCTGAAGCTTGAACGTGGAAGACTCGGATGTCGGAGTGAAAACTCAAGCCAAGCGAGTATTTCCAGATTGGCGGGCGCAAAGAAACTGAGGCTTTTGGACATAAGACCATAGTACTGGCAGTCGACAGAGCAATGAGATGATAGTAGTATGAATTGGAATAGTGGTGGACTAGTATAGTAGTAGCGGCCAATAGTAATGATTGTGTACAACCCCATAGCCCGATCTACTCAGATCTTGATCTAGCCTGCCCTGAAGAGAGTATATATAAGGATGTAAGAGGGATCATCTCCGCCATCCCCTCATGATTTGCTAAGTCGTTATGCCTAGCTCTACGGACGACGATATGTTTCGTGAGGACCTCGCAGGAGAGTAAAACGGGTGCAAGGCATAGACTACGCACCTCCGTATCTCCCTGGATCCGCTGTTACGGGTCTGGGGCTCGTTAGAGTGGTGTACATTTACATACATTTCTTCCCTGGTTCTACGATCTTGATCATGTAGCGTGAGTAGTAGATGCGAACATTTCTCCGGGATGCATTGCAGATCGCACGGGATGGGCCAATTCAATACATTGTGACTTCTCTATCCAGGATTGGCCACAGGAAGCAATCGATGTGTATCGTATTTGACTATAGGCCGTCGCCGCCATTTGACTCACGAGTTGCGGTAGTTCATGGTCTGGAACTACGCACGGCATGCGGACCTGCTGGCTGGCCGAGCTTGAGAGCCTTTTCAACGATGTACGTTGCTGCCCAGAGGTAGAAAGTAAGAGCATGATAGAGAGTGAAGAGGCGCTTGGGCGTGAGGCTGGAGCGCGGACGCGATCCAATTCGACTCCTACCAGATAAGTCCTGCTCCAGCCTCTGCGCGTATTCTACGCCTTCCCCACTCGCCCCAATTCGTGTTGCGATGCCCTACAGGCTCTCGGCGACGCTCAATGGCCATTCTGCCGATGTTCGTACGTCCCTGTCCTCTCGACATTCGCACTAGCTCATCCCTTCCAGGTGCGGGCCGTCGCTTCTCCGACGAACGATCTCGTCCTCTCTGCTTCAAGAGATAGCACGGCCGTTTCGTGGGTTCGGAATGCGGATGCCCCAGGATTTAGCCCTGCAGTGACCTTGCGCGCGGGTTCGCGGTACATCAATGCCGTAACGTACCTGCCCCCAACGCCTGACGAGCCGCAAGGTGAGCGATTCATCAGCTGTGGCTCGCTTTCCATGTATGAATTTACAGGTAATACGATCTAGGATACGCGGTGACAGGTGGCCAAGACACTGTTATCAACCTTTTCGCGCTCTCGGCTAACTCGAACGATCCTGCGTACACTCTCATCGGTCATACAGACAATGTCTGCGCCTTGGACTCCACCCCGGACGGTCTGATCATCTCTGGATCTTGGGATCGGTATGTCATCTCCTCAAGGTCGGCTGTACAGTGGTGTGATACGTCGTAGGACGGCCAAAGTCTGGAAGGATTTCAAGCTGCTCTACGATCTCACTGGACATCAACAATCCGTGTGGGCTGTGCTTGCAATAAACTCTGAAGAGTTCCTCACAGGTTCGTCGCCGGATAAGCTGTTGCTACCAATCCAGTGTCTCAGACATACCACAGGTTCAGCAGACAATACTATCAAGTTGTGGAATAAGCACAAAAACGTTCGGACATATGCCGGGCACACGCAAGCGGTTCGCGGTCTTGCACTCTACACCGACATTGGTTTCGCATCGTGCTCAAACGATAGGTTAGCCTTCCTGCCATATGCGATTTGAGCAGACGAGTGACCCTCACAGTGAGATCAAGATCTGGACTATGGAAGGCGACCTAGTCCACTCGCTCTCTGGGCACACGTCGTTTGTGTACAGTATCTCTGTGCTGGAGAATGGTGATATCGTGTCCGGTGGCGAGGACCGGACTGTGCGCATCTGGAGGGGTGAGTGGCCTGTCACTTGTTACCCTGGCGTGTGGCTTATAGCGCACAGACGGAGAGTGTTACCAGACTCTCGTACACCCTGCTATCTCAGTGTGGTCGGTGTCCGCAATGCCCAACGGCGATATTGTGACAGGATGCAGCGACGCAATTGTGCGCATTTTTAGTGCGGATCTGTCACGCCAACTGCCCGGCTCGGAGCTCAAGGCCTACGACGACCAAGTCGCAAGTCAAGCTCTGCCCGCGCAACAGGTCGGCGACGTGAACAAGGCAGACTTGCCGGGCCTAGAAGCGCTATCAACTCCTGGTACACCACTTACTTTGGTATCCTGGACCGGCATATTGACATTCCCTTACGTGCAGGTAAGAAGCCAGGTGAGGTCAAGATGATCAAGAATGGCGACAATGTAGAGGCCCATCAGGCATGTGCATACTACATTCACGAGTTGCTGCGTGATGACATTGCTATTCCAGTGGGACACCGCTTCGTTCAGCTGGCAAAAGATTGGCGATGTTGTCGACGCCGTTGGTTCTGGGAGAAAGCAATTATACGAAGGGAAGGAGTACGAATACGTGTTCGATGTTGACGTTCAGGAGGGTATGCCTCCCTTAAAGCTCCCATACAATGCCAGCGGTAAGGCTCGTTCATGTCGACATGCGGAGCGTGTGCTCAATTGTTGCCAGAAAATCCGTATGTGGCTGCGCAGCGGTTCCTGACCGCGAACGAACTCCCGATGACATATCTGGACGACGTTGTGAAGTTCATAGAGAAGAACACGGGCGGCGTGAGCCTTGGCAGCGGGGCACAGTATTCCGATCCATTTACAGGTATGACTCCACACATGCTGCACAGACGACGTGCTCAATGTTTCATAGGCGCGTCTCGTTATCAACCTGCACAAGCTGCAGCTGGAGATCGCAACCAGGAGTACGCAGATCCATTCACTGGTACGTGGACTCACTAGCGCTTGTCTGTCGACGCGAGCTCATGATGCATCCAAGGCGCCTCTCGGTATCGTGCTGCGCCCACCTCTCCCTCGCCCGCTTTACCCGGTAGTCAAGGCGACCCATGGACAGGAGCAACAAGATATCCTGGAGCGGCGGCGTCTGCCTCTCGAGCTGCCCCAAAGCCGACAGCCACAGCGACACCTCCCAAGATCCTTCCCGTCGTACGTCTACCCAGTGTCAGAGGAAGGTATTGACGCTAATGGCGCTCCCGTAGCGTGTTCCGTTGGCCTTCCGTCAAGCAAACGTTTCGGCCATGCAGGCCAAGCTGCATCAGATTGATCAGGCCCTCAGGAATGAGATTGTACGTGTATTGCCTTGGGTTAGTCCCCCGCTTATGCGCGCTCACGCACTATTTACTGTAGTCAACGTCGTCATTAGCGATGTATCCCCAGGAGCGCGCGCGTATCGACGAAGCCTTCGCGTACCTCTCCCTACTCATCTCGGAGCTTGCGCATTGGAAGAACCCGCCGCCCAACGCGAGCCCGCCCACTGGGAGACATTTAGACGCGATCATCTCGCTGCTGGACAGATGGCCGAAGGAGGCTTCATACCCTGGTTTGTGTCTGGCATTCTTTGCTCACCCTTCGCTGACAGGTCTCGATCTTTGCAGTTATGGACCTCGGTCGCCTCTTGCTCGCGTTCTGCGAGAGCTTCTCTCAGGACATACCTTTGAAGCGCCGCTTCTTCACTGCGATGATGACCGCATCGTCATGGCTGGACCCCTGGGAAACTCCGTTGGCACGGTCACGAGAAACGAACATGCTGTTCTTCCTCCGAGCCCTCGTGAATGCATTGCAGGACACCCTACACGGCGATGAAGCCTGGATCAGGACGGTAGGCGGATCGTCTAAGCTCCCCAGGCCGTTATGTTCCTAAACGCTGCCCTCGTAGATGCTGCAAGAAATCGCCAAGCAGCCTTATAGTCAACTGACGAAGGCTCAGCGAGTCGCGTGTGGGACAATACTGTTCAAGTGGGTTTAGTCTTCGCTGGACGTTACCCACGAAGCTGACCCGCAAACAGCTTGAGCTGTATAAACCTGAAGGAGCCGTTGGGGCCGGATATGGGTAACTATGTGTACAACTTGGTGACGTACGGCTTAGAACAAGAAACGAGCGACCCCGAAGCTGCGTATCGTGCCCTTGTGGCCCTGGGAAACCTTGTGAGCATCGGCCAGCCTACGCATTGTTGCTTCTGCTAATCGTGCCTTCAGTTGTACGCAGCGAAGGAGAGGAACGAGAAACCCAGCGCGGAACAGATTAAGACCATCAAGGAGGTCCTATCATCGCTCCGCTCGACATTCTCTTCTGATGACCGCGTCAAGAACGTGTCCTCCGAAATCGAGGAATTGATTCATTAGCTATAATATTTTATGCTAGCGGGTGTAGATGCACCTCGGGCGGGTGGGCATACATGTGATACACGTGGAGAGTGGTGCTGCTTTCTTGTCATTGAGAACGCTGGAAAGGAATAGCAGCGTGTAATATGTGTAAAACAGCGTGGTACGGACGGTAGTGTCTTATATCGATAGGTGATTACATGGACCGTGATGGCCTATAGCTGTAGCACTTGAGATATATTCATTCTTGTCAAATCTTACTAAGAGGCCGTAGAAATCGTTGTAGTCCATGTAGCAAATGGTTGTACGGGTCTTTTGCTCGTGCGATGTGAAGGGTTAGGGTTCTGTGCGGTTACATATTGACATCGATGTCGGCGGCGGAAGTCCTCGTCAGGATTTATATCGTCCGCCATGGAGAAACGAAAGAGAACAAGTTGGGTATCATGCAAGGCCAGCTCGACACCAAGCTGCACGCGACAGGCGTAAAACAAGCCCGATTAACGGCTGATGCGCTCGAACGTATTCCCTTTCAGAAGGCGTTCACTAGCGATCTTGATCGAGCGGTCAAGGTGCGAGTTATCATGGAAATCAAGGGATCACTCATACAAGACCGCCAGTAGACTGCAGAGATCATATTGCAGAAACACCCTGGAGTGACACTCGAGAAGCAAGCAGACCTCAGAGAAAGGGTGCAGCATCGTTATGTTCATGCTGACCGCTGAGAGGTGCTCACGCAGGCTACATCGTAGTACCTAGGGGACTGGGAAGGGCAGAAGATAGAGGGACGGGGCCCCAACCCGCCGTCGAATCTCGAAAATCAGGAGGACTTCAACCAGCGCGCGGCGCGCTGGTGGAGCAGCACCATCGCCGCCCTTGCAGAGTCGCTCCGCTCCGACAACGTGCTCGTCGTCTCGCACGGTGGCTACATCTCGCGTTTGGTCGCCAACATGCTGAAGAGCAGGGAGCTGCGCCGCACGGAGGGCTTGCTGTTCGACGGCAAGTGCTGGAACGCATCCATCTCCGTCATAGACGTGCTGCAGAGTGGCGAGGCGATGCTCGTCACCTTCTCAGATAGAACACATCTGAAGGTCGACTTGGTGCAGGCCAACGCGGACGTCGTCGACGATTAGCGGGGATATAATAAAGTGTATCGCGTGCTAGAGTAGACCATTACGACGAGAGCCAACAAAAGCGAGTGTAGAGTAGAATGTGGAGTAACGTTCGAATGGAGGTATCCTTTGCAGACACACATCAGGGACCTGCCCGGTAAGACTTCATGTTGGATGTGGTTTGGGTGCCTTGTGCTTGCTCTTTGCTTTCTTTTTGTCCTTCTCGTACTGGTCGGCCTCTGTCACAGCCAGCATACTGACCTACGTGAGCGATAGGTTCAGGATATTATACAGCAAGCAACTTACTTGGCAAGCGCATCCTCATCAAAGGGAGGGCTTTCTCCATCGCCGATCATGACCTTCACGCCAACGCTCGGCACACCATCCACGACGAGATACAGGAAGCCTGGTCCCGGAGGGTAGACACCGCCGTCTGGAGGGCCAGTCACCGTGATCGTCTGCCCATCGTCCGATACTGCCGCCACGAGGTACACGAGCCGAGAGTTGGCATGGACGGTATGTGTGACGAAGCCCAAGTCCATGAGTGCGACTGTGCAACAGGTACTCGTGAAGCTGACACACATAAGAAGACGAGAAACCCCGCTCACCTGCGACTTCGTTGGCATGGGACGAGATGGCAATACTGAACTGCACTTCCTCGCCGAACCCAATGATCTCCGGCTTCTCGACAATCTCCGGGCGTGCCTTGCGCATGTACGGCGGGCCCAACCACTCAACCCGGTACTCCGTCCCATACTCGATCTCGCTCCTATCTAAATTCGGGTTGCTCCCCGCGATCATGACCTCCCCGCTAGGCGTCAGCGTCGCCACTGAATGGTACATCCTCGGTATTCCGCTCGTCGGCATGCCCTCGCTCGAGAACCGCTGTCCGGGCCGGGCTAGGGGATCGTACAGCGCGGGCGTGAGTACCGGGTTGTCCGCGTTCGACTGGCCGACCTGGCCGACGACGTTGCTGTAGCCTGATATGCCCGAGCCCGCGCCATTCACGAGAAGCACGCCGCCCGTCGGCAGGAGGATTGCATCGGGCATATGGCGCGCTTCGGGCATCTGCTCTACCGCCCATCCTGCGGAGATGCCCGCCTCGGTGAGCAGCATCCGCGCGCACTGCGCCGAGGCGGGGTCCTGTGAGGAGATCAGGTAGCCGGGGTTTGTGTCGTCCACCGTCGAGCCGCCGCAGACGAGGACCTCCGGTGTGTAGCCTGTCTCAGGGGACAGCGGGAGGAGTACGGCAGTTCCGGCCATGGGGTAAGTGACGTGCACACCGTTTGGAAGGCGCGGCAGCCGGCGTTCGGTGTTCGTCCTCCAGTCGTAGACCATCGCGTCCTGGTTGGCGACAATGAACACTGTCTCGTCCGGCAGGGAAAACGCAATCGGGAAGAGATTCGCGCCGAGGGTGTCCTCCAGAAACTGCAGGCGCACAGGTGTACCGTGCGAGCCAGCAATATCCTTGGGGGGCCAGTATTCGACTGTAGGGTTATTGACCGTCGCATTGTTGATCCAGCCTCCTTTGCGCGAGCCGCCGATAATCATTGCGCTTCCATCCGAAATGCGGAGAACAGTGGTGTACCAACGAGGAGTTGCCATGCGGATACGGTCATGGTTTTCATAGAGAGTGCAGCTAGAAACATCTTCATATTCGCATGGCTCAAGTATGCGGACTGCTTGGAGACCGTCCAAGTCACCGAAATCCGCCGCAGAGGTGTGATCTTCTACGACAGGGTTCCCACCGACATTGATGAGCGAGCCGTTGCTCAGGAACGTGCCACCGGCGCAGAATGAGTTCGACCCCATGGCAAGAGGCGTCACAAGGTGAGTCTTGAGATTGTACAGAGCAGCCCAGGCAGGGTGGCCGTCGATGCTCAAGGGGTTGTGTTCAACCTTGTCGACAACGAGTGCATGGGACTCGGAGATAATCGCAAGTTGCATGGCGGAGACACCAGTATGTCCAGTTTGGGTCAAATACCATTCCTTGTCGGCGTCAAGTTCAGTTACAAAGTCAAAGAGGGGTGGGTAGTCAGGGATAGGCTGAGCGGAGGAGTCCAAGGAGTCGTGCATATCGTCACGCTGAGGACCAACCACAACCACAAGCGCGTCGACATCAATTAGCATGCCGGTGGAATTGACAATCTTGTGCCCTGTGTTGACGATCTTAAGCGTATGTCTGCCTGGATACAAGTCGAAGTTCCAGTAAACGCGTTGTTGCTTCCTGGGCTGCGGGCTCCATGTATTGACCTCCCGCATCTTTCTCCCATCAATGTATACCTCAGCAACGCCGTGCCTCGCGTCTTGATTGCCGAACCACTCGATGCCAGTGCCAGTGAAGGTGAAGGTCATGGACGCGCCAGGTTGTGAGGTCGACCGCAGTGTGTTCTGGACATACGCAGCGGAGTAGGAGTCCTTCCAAGTCCCAGAGTAATGCAGAAAGGGTGAGGAAGAGTCGTAGCCCCGCGCACCTGGAGGGACGTAATACGGTGTGAAGGCGGTCGCGTCTGTCGCGCTGGGCGTCACAAAGCCATTCCAGGCTGTCTCCGCGACGCCGAGAGAGGGCAGACAAAGCACCAGAGCCGAGATGGCCAGAGAGGTTTTGCAGCGCTTGGACGAAGCCATGAGGGACAGAGAGGTCGCGACGGACGGAGGTTGGGTTTGGGGAGGGCCAAACAACGCGTCAACAACGCGTAGGGCGAGGGGTGGCGTGGCATGCATGCGTCGGCAACGCGCTTCTTGCCGCCGCGAGGCATTCCTAGAATGCTGATTTTCAGATTCGACGATCAATAAGTTCTGGCCCTATAACAATGCTGTCGGTCCACCCCCACCGCGTACCGGCCACACACTCGTTTCCCCCTCCCTCCCGCCGACATGGCCACCATCCGAGCCCAGCACTCCGAGCAACGTCTCGTCTTCCAGTTTCGCATCGATAACCTCCTGGCAATGTTCAAATCCGCGCCGACTGTTCCCGACAAGCCTAAATCTGAGCAAGACTCGACCGAGCAAGATTCTGAACCAGAATATGAGCCGGAAGACGACGCAGATACCTATGACACCGCAATCTTTGGACCCGGGCTCTACTTCAGAGTCCACTCGTATCGTCAATCAGTCGCAGACGGTGGCCGGGCTAAATTCGACCTCAGCGTGCGTGCGAGCGACGCCCTCATGGAACCAGTCCACGCAGAGATCACTTTTCGTGGTAGCTCCCGCGACAACACCAAGGAATGGTTCTCCCATCGCGGTTCGTACACTCTCGAAGATTGCGGCGACTGGTTTCGGTGGTATGGCGTCCTTGACCAGGACACATTGCTCGAGGACCAGACGATGCTGCACGACAACGCTGTAGTCGTCATGGCCGTGTTCAAGTTCACGCGCGCGACCAGCGCAACACCTATTCTGTCTACCGTCGCTGTGGACCTATTGTGCCAGACCCTCGGACAGAAGGAGCTGCCGACCGTGCGCTACGCTACATTCTCCGCACGGAGATCCGACGGTGCCTTGACGAAACCACAGAGCGTGTACGCCCCCCGAGATGTCCTGGTCTCCGCAAGTGAGAATATCAAGGAATGTACGTGGTCGATGAGTAGTTTCGCTGTCTATTCGCTAAGAATTGTACGCAGCATGGGAAGAGGGTCTCGCCCTACTCAACGGCAAGGTCATTGACCCCGCGAACCTTCCCTCGCAAATTGATGGCGACGGCTTAGACGATCTCGACGTCCTCAGCGACTTCGATATTGACGAAGGCTCAGCGGATGATGAGATCACTCTGGCCAGCGAGCGCATCTGTAGCAAAGACATGCATCACTCCCTTCCGCAAAGTGCCCTCGCCCTGACCAGTGTCATTGACTCGGAGGCGGACATAACGGAAGAGTCGATAGATTTCATTGACGATGACCTCGCTGGCTCGACCACGCCCAGCGATACCGGACGCGCGAGCTGCAAGGCCGCGACTAAGGAGCTCGACACATCCCAGGCGATCCTTCTCAAAGGCATCGCACACCGAACGTACGTTCCTACTATGCTCGCTTCATCTGCCTTCGCCTCATGTACGCAGCTGGCAAGCTCTACTGTTCTACGTGTACACCGGCATTGTCGTGTTTGCGCCCCTCAGTAGCGGTGGAGCCAAGGAGCGCGACGCTTTCATAACGGAGTACAAGCGAGCGAACCCGAACAAGCCCACACCACCGTCATGTAGAACGATGTATGACCTAGCCATGAAGGTAGCGCATACACCACTTGCGCAGCACTGACTGCATACTCACACTGACCCTCCACCAAGCTGGGCCTCACAGATTTGCGCAGACGCGCCTTCCACTTCCTGCGATCCCAACTCACCGAAGCAAACATCATCGATGAGCTCTTCTCCCCCTTCACCTGCCGGTACGCATGGCCGTCCCCACTTTCCACTTTCTCATACTGACTTAGGAGTATTAGGCACGAGCCCGTCCGGAACATGCAGACCGCGTTCCTTGTGGCACACTGGCCAGCGCTGAAGGCCGACCCCGCCTTCGAGGCGAAGTTCCAGGAGATAGCGCGCGGTGAGCGGCCGTACGCGGCCGCGCTCATCATGCACATCCTCCGTGCCGTCGCCTCCGCGGACTGCAGCACCCTACCCGAGACAAAGGAGCAGGTGCGCTGGCACGGCGCGAGTGACAGCGATGAGGATGATGAGGATGATGATGACACTGACTCGGATAACTATACAAGCGACGGAGAGTTCGAGTTCCATGCGAGCGATGACGATGAGACCACGACGGATGATATGGATTACGACGCCGAGGCCGAGGCAGCTCAGTCGGACACGGAGGCAGGGCTAGACAAGGTGGAAAAGCCAGACACGGAGGCGAAGTCAGAGGCAGGAACCACGGCGGGGGACAATGCGCCAGCCGCGGCGAAGGCAGAAGAGACTGAGACTAACAGTCTACTGTCGCGGGGGTCCGAGGGCAGCATAGTGATAGCGTGCTTAGTCCGTGGGGATGCACCAAGGCGTAGCTGAATGCACTCGGTACCGCGTAGATAGCCTCGTTGGTGACTGACGTAGTTCGCGAGGGATGGTGCCCCTACCCATTGGTGGCTTGCGTAGACATTCTTAGGCTACCTGGAAGTCTTACCCTGCCCGAGATATGAGTTTCATGAGCAGAAGACAATTACATAAGTCCACCATACACCGGGAGAATACAAAGTCTACAGCGCCCTCTGTCGCACACGGCTGCTCACTGTGCGGAGCCCTGCATAAACCTTGCCGGGCGGAGATCCAAGGATGAGCGAAACGATAGCGTCCCGTGCGATTTTGATATTCTGGAACGAGCCCAGTATGTGAATTTTGCTTCATAGGGCTACGTGAGTAGGACTAGGCGTGAAGAGCAAGTGCACACTCACGTATCCGCGAGTACGATACGAGTCCGGCTTGCGTTCTCGATAGTGAACTTCGTCTTGCCATCCTGACCGGCGATACGACCTAGAACGCCCGTCCTGGTGAGTAGACGCAATAAGGGTAACATTTAATCTTACCGATGGCACGAGACAAGTGATCTCCGTGCAAGGTTTTGACATCCTTGATCTCAAATGAGTCGAGGTAGAGATCGTCTAGCCGGAGAAGGGCAATGGCATCCTGTGTATGAAGCATGATGAGGGCGTGCGGAGCCGGATGCAAATGCACACTCACGTTGACATCGAAGCCTAGTGCATAGGACTTCACAAAGTCGGCTCCCTTTTGGATGGCACCAATATCTTTGGTGTGTTTCGAAGTCTGCGTAAGGGAAGGTTATCTCAGATTTTATGTTTCGATGGTTCGATGGTCGAAGGAAGACCCACCCTGATCTCCACGCATTTTCTCTGCACATTCATGCGTACTTGCAGCTGCAGCATCTCTGTCAAGGGAGAGAAGATATTCACCCAGTCCTTCTTAAGCGGCGTCATGCGATGTGGAGGTATCGGTATCCTCCGCATTTCTGACTTCAATGCAGTTCGTAGTGCGGAGGCCGGGAGGGGAGGGAATGCGGGTGCAGAGGACTGTGCAGGGAGTGAAGACGCATCCGTATCAATCATGACTTCGTCGTCGTCCCCTTCACGCTGTTTTGTTTGTTTTTGCGAGGGCTTCGGGACCACCTCCGTGATGTCTTGAACCCCATCGCTCATCGTCTCGTCGGCATCGTTCTGGGCAGAAGCGTCTGTGGGGTTTGCAGACTTCCTGTGCAACTTCCGCCTGTTCTTCTTCTGTGCAGTGGATGAAGAGCTCGGGTCTGCGTGCAGGACAACCATTCTTCTGATAGTTAGAATATGAGGCGATGAAGAAAGGTGCGATGACAACGAGGGTATGGCGATGGAGACCTACAAGTTTCCAATGTCCTGCAGTATAGAAATTGAGTTCGGCAGCGGCCGCTGAAATCTCGATCAGCGGAGATCGCTTAGGCGCCAGGCGCACTGGCCGGGAGTCCAACCGTTCGCTGGAATCGCTCCTCGCCAGGTCGGGTATTATCCATGGCCTCTTCATCTTCGATAGGTACCACGCAAAATCTCATGGACAGTAGGACAGAAGGCTGGTACTTACCTCGCCCATGAGGATATTGCGACTTACGCACTCCACAGCCCTGCAGGCTCTATTCAACTCGATCTCACCGGAGGATGTGAGTCGTCCGGGCGAAAAGCTATCGTCCAATCAGGTCAGGAAGATCTCAGACAAACTCGGAGAGCTTCTAGGAGACCAAGACGTTGGGGAGCTTATTGGGAACCAAAAGCGGAATGAGAAGGGTGAGGTACGTTTCTCAGCATGTCCTGTTGGTGTCTCATCGTTCACACCGGTTTAGCTCCTAAATGAAGAGGGATTGCCTATTGTCGACATCGTAGAACCCATCAAGGAAGACTCAGCCTCTTCTGGACTGCCTGCACCTGTCGCGCCGCCGCCAATATTCGATGATCCCGACCTTCTGCCACACTGGGCGCTCTCTGCAACAGAGAAAGCACGCAGGAAATCAGAGCGCGAACGCATCCTCGACCTTCTCGAGCAAGAAGAGCGCATAGAACAAGAGAGGGATGAGGAAGCAACACGCGAGCAGTGGCGCGCCGAGCTAGAGAGGCGGAAGGAGGCGGCGAGGGTCGAGCTGGAGAGCCTGCGCAAGGCCAAGGATCTGCAGAAGAGGATGGGGAAGGCTTTGCTGCGCAATGTTATAGAGTCAAGTGAGCGGGAGGAGAAGGACAAGGAGCAGGAGGTGAAGGATTGGCAGGAACAGAAGGTACAGGAGACGGACAAGGTAAAGAAGAGCGTGTCGTTCGCTGATGAACTCGGTCCTGCCGATGAAGGGGCGTCGGAGGACAAATCGAAGCAGTGGGGAGATGTTGCACTCGCGCGACTACGCAAGGGAAAGGCACCCCTTATGACACGAGCTCAGATAAACAAACAACCCATGAAGATGGACGTCGTGGAGCGACATCCAAGGGGCGCACAAATGAAGCTATCTCCTCAGAACGTCGAAGCAGACTCAGACGACGAGTCTGTCCCTGGCTCTCCTGTTCCTGCAGACTCTGACGAAGGCGAAGTTATACAATTGGATGCTGGCTCTGATGAAGACCTGGAACACGACGCACCATTGTCGGATTCGGGTGCTACCGATGTTGAGCAAATGAGCGATGATGGCGAGCCGGTTGTATGGCAGGAGGAAGAATTCGACTACGCTCAGCATCAACGAGAGGTTGCCCTGGCATACTACGAGAAGCGCGCAACCATTGGAATGGAGGCGTATAACGCTATGCGAGCGCAGTCTCATGATGAGGACGCTAACGAGTGGGATCAACCGGTATGATGACGCGCTCCGATATAATGAGGGGTGATAGCTCACATGTTGCTTGCAGGAAGTGCCTCTAGATGCTACTCTTGCCTCTCCTCCGCCCAAGTCCTCAGCATCACGCTTCAAATCTCAACGCGCGACGGAGAATTCCTCAGCTACCCTCGTTTCGCACTCCCTTGGACCGTACGTGCTGCCTTCTTCGCAGACATCCAAGCTAAAGAAGGCAGTGCGAATGGGCAAGCTTGCGAATGGTCAGCTCGTAGGCGATGACAGCGACGAGGACGACGTGACAGAGGAAGCCAAAGCGATCATCGAATTGTTGTCACGCGGAGAAGTCACCAATGTAGGTCCACAGCCGAACGCAGCGTCGAGCTCAAGGATACGCACAGACCTTCGGCCGCAATCAATCGCTTCTGCCTCTGCTCAGTCACCGGGGGAACCACCCATCGCAGCAAGACCCAGGTCAAAGGTGTCGAGATTCAAGTTGAACATCGCTCAAGCAGGAGGACGAGACTTGTCTCCTCCCATTTCCCCACCGACACCACAGATGCCATCCGATCGTTCTTCTCCGAAGCTAAGCTCTCCCTCACCTGCGACACCTGTGCTCGTGCCCACGCCTGCTTCACGGCAAACAACGGAGCGGCCTCACGTAGCAGACGTTGGCATCCTTGAGTCGATTAGCCGGAAAGCTGTCAGGGGACCGGGGCCTATGCCCAGTATGATTGTCGAATCACCATCTTTCCAACCCCTAGGCGCTGCTCAGATGCCCAGCACGATTGTCGAGTCACCTTCTCTCGGACGACCTGGGTCTCCCGCAACGTCGGACCCCTCCATGATGATCATCGGGTCCCCCGACTTCCCACCATCGGCATCTGGACGAATGGCCACTCAATCCCCAGGATTCCAATCTTTCGTCCTCGAGAGCTCTTCTGCTCTGGCACAACCTTCTCGGGTGTCTGTCCCGCGGTCCATGTCCACAGGACTACCTGCGGCAGCTACCACTCGACGTTCCGGCCTCGTTATGGCTGCTGAGGTCAAGGAGTCTAACCTTCTTCCACTGGGCGAGTTATCAGAGCAGGGGAAGGCCAAGAGAGTGTCCAAATTCAAATCGGAGCGCATGTAGTACTCAAAGTAATTGTGAGTGTGTTCTCGCCGAGCAGTGTTATGACGTTAATACGAATGTTCTTGTACAGACGATACGTCGACTTGACGGATTGGTCTTTACGGTCAAGTTAATATCGCATCGCCATGAATATTTCAAGTTCATTGCTGGGGCAAATCTAGCATCACATTGTCAGCATGTCTTCCCGAGTTGCGATAGCACGAGTGTCACAGACGCAGCAGCGTCCTGGTCGCGCAGTGCACAGAACACATCACGGGGTACCTGCATGGATGTCTATTCGCTGAATGGCCAATAAAAATCGATGAATCGCCTGTATATATGCTGACTGCAGCATACAGACTGTCTTGTTGACAAACTTGGAGGTCCCCGAATACGCGGGAACCTTTGATGCCATTAAACAAGTCATTTATGATGGTATGTCCGTCCGCTGGATATGCCCCCGGCCGCATTATCATTACCGGGTTCTTCATACAGAGATATGAATCCTGGCGCAGGTGCCACTTTCTGATCAAGCTCCTGCATCGATTCGAGCTCTTTACGAACTTTTTAAGCAAAAGGAACGCTCTTGGGCTCATTCCGTGCAAGCTAAGCAGCCTAGACCCACCGGCCCATGGTTGGTAGCCACAAGGTCAACGACGCCTTCATTGTCCAAATCCCTTTCTTAGATTCGGTACCTTCACTGGCGAAGCATGCAGTCCGGTGGGACGCTTAAAGTTACTTGCAAGATAATGTTCAGCCTGGGAACGACTACGGACTTCTTAGCGACACTTGTCTGATCTACACTTAGGCTCTAACCCGCACCCTCGCGAAGCCTCCACAATAGCAGACAACACTATGATCAGATCCTGATGATCAATCGCTGGTCAGTGGGTCTAGCCTGTCCGTTCGTGCAGTGCACCCTCACGCAATTTACTCCCGCGCCGTCTTCGAGCAGCGTTCCTCGTGGTACATACTCGACCGCGTCAGGGATGGCCCGGAAGAACAGAGCTCGGAGTCTATGGTAGCCCCATACAGTAACACCCATGGATTCCTAGCTGCTCGGGGTCAGATCGTCGCAGCGGACGACCAGATCTTCTGTATTGAACCTTAGCGCCCAGCGGCTCGGTCCCATAATGCCCATGGTATCGTGAAGATATAAAGAACTAGGTTCCATCTGCCCGGACACAGAGATACAACTTGCTTCCGGAATCACTGGCCTCTTAGGAGTCAGTTCTGCGCCATGGTACAGCCTAGCATAGTCACCGTGAGCTTGGTCACGGTAGGCCTGGAGAGCCTCCTCTATGGCGTGTTCCTTGTACTCTCCATGACCTTCTTGTACCTCCACTTCACCCGTGCTGGGTCACGTCGAAATGGTGGGACGCCTGCGCTTTCAGATATCTTGACTCCGGTCTTGCTTGGGTCACTTATCGTTGTAACGACGGTCTCTGGGGTGAGTCCATTGCATTCATTTGCTCCTTCAACCAAGCTACAGGTCTGATGATGCGTATTCTTAGCACTGGGTTATGACGATGGTGCGCCTGTTCGACGCGTTTGTCAACTTTAAGGGCGGCCAGGTCCCGCAGCTCTTCTACGCAAATCTTGCGGACGCCACAGAAGCCGTGAAAACTGGGTTTCTCATCGCGACCCTCATCACTTGTGACATTCTCTTTGTCAATATCCCGCGGTCCTGTATACTGGTTTCTGTCTGACAATACCCCATGTCAGATTTACCGCCTTTGGACTGTATGGGGCTACAACTACTTCGTCGTCATCCTACCCTGCTGTTCCCTTGTAGGGTTGTGCAGTATGTCCATTCGCAATCGCTGCTCGTTGCTGAGGCATTGCCAATATTTTACCAGTCGCCGGTCCCGGCGTTGTCTACGAGATTAGTCAACTAGGATCCGGGAACACAGTCTTCGTTTCCTCCCTCGCTCACTGGGTGTCGGCGGACTATGCGTTCACTTTCGCGTAAGTACGATGAAAATTACCATGTGCAACGCTCATACCTCGCAGCACCAATGTCTACTGCTCTGTGGGTATCGCATGGAGAGTATGGCGTGCCCGCCAGCGCACTAGCTCATATGGTGGTGGTAACCTGATGGTACGTGGCCTGTTGAGCTCGGCAGAGTGGGCCCCTGACACCTGTCTCTCCCAGAGGGTCTTAGCGACCATCGTCGAGAGCGCTGCACTCTACACGTGCGTCTTATCACCGCAGTGCTATCTCCTTCAAAGCTGAAATTCCCGCAGGTCATACACCGTGTTCTTCTTCGGCACATACCAGGCTGAGAACAACGTCCAATACGTGGCCGTGGACACGCTCTGCCCTATTGCTGGTATCGCGTTCATGATGATCAATGTCCGGGTTGGTCTCGGCTGGGCAGAACGGGCACACTCGACATTGTCCTCTGGTATCAACTCCCGACGCCTCGAACATTCCTTCACTCAGTCCTATGGCATGCGCCCCGTTGCAGTTGACATATCGAAGGTTGTGCAAAGTCACGACGACACAGGCCTGCCAGTTGGCGTCAAGGGCGAGCTGCAGGATGCGTAGGCGACTCCTCTCATCGCCTACCGCCTGTCGCCCATGGAAGGGCGCACTGGCCGAGGTGGTAAATCTCGGTCCCTAGCAGGACCCAAGGGTAGACAGGCTGGTATGGAGGCGATGTCGTATCAAACCAAGATCCCGCATGCAGTGATAATTCGGCAGCTTGAATATGGCACTCAGGCTTCCCTGCCTCGCATACGTTATATTGTTGCTCAATGTCAGTCTTGCAGTGGCCATAGATCGGCTTCGGACTTTGCGGAGATACAGTATATTTAGTTTGCACCAGTAGTGCTACTTGTCTTTCGCTTTTGTGATGACAAGGACTGTAGCATTTCAAATCCGCATTCTCTAGTTCGCGGCGCGGAGGTTGCGCAGTGGCTGATCAGATCGAGATCTGCGCACTCGTCCACGCGTCAGTTTAAATTCAGGTTGCAGCTCGACACTCATGTACTCTGGCCACCCAATCAGCCAGAGTTGACGCATGCGGGCGCAAACTGTCTACGCTCTTGTCGCTCGGATACTCATAGCGCTTTCAACGCGTACATTCTTTCAACCTGATGAATACTTTCAGTCCCTCGAGGTTGCTCACCGTGCTGTTTATGGCTATGGGCACCTCACCTGGGAATGGTTGACCGCTGAACCGATCAGGAGCATCATATATCCAGCAATAAATATACCAGTCTACTGGCTTCTCCGACTCAATGGCCTTGACGGCACCAGGTGGCTGGTGGGTATTGGTCCGAAGTCGTTCCAACTTGCGTGCTGATTACATGCGGTAGATATGGGGCCCTAAGATCTTACACGGCACTCTGGCTGCTGGAACGGACGTATGGCTGTTTGAACTAACAAACAACATCTTGGGGCCTCAGTATGCTCCTGTGGCGGTGCGTATTGGGCCCGGTGGGTTATACTTAGTGGCTAATGATTTGGATCAGTTCTTCGTCTCGCTCACGTCATTCTTCCATGCCCTCTCGCTCTCCCGGTCCATATCCAACTCATTGGAGACGACTCTGACGACAATTGCTTTGAGCCAATATCCATGGGACACAACTACGCCACCAAAAAGGCCAGTACGCGTTTGTCGAGATTTCGGTTGCATGGCTCACGGAGCTATGCAGACAGGACCTCCGGCGTTTTCTTGCAACCGCTGCTCTGGCATGTGCTATCCGTCCCACTAACGCCGTGATCTGGGTCTACATGTGCGCTCTGCTTGTCTGGCGGTTCCGCCGGCAGCCCCGTCAGTTGTTTGCGCTGTTACTCAACGCCGCTGCCATAGGGTGAGGATTTCCCCGACGCCACAACTGTCCGCTGATACCTTTTTATAGGTTACTTGTTACGTTGGCCATCGTTTTACTGGACTCGGCGTACTACGGCTCCCCAACATGCACGCCATTGAACTTCCTGCGCACAAACCTCACTTATGTTTCTGAATTCTACGGGATCAGCCAGTGGCATTACTACCTGACGCAAGCCATTCCCATACTCTGCACGACCGCACTCCCTTTCGTCATACACGGTGCCTGGCTTGCGACGCAGACGTCAAATCCGAAGCTGACGGCGATGTTGGGACTAATTGTCTGGACCATTGGCGTGTATTCGCTGGCAGGGCACAAAGAGTGGCGATTCATTCACCCGCTTCTCCCCCTCATGCACGTCCTCGCGGCGAAGTCGCTGGTTGATCTGGCCCCGCGTAGCCGAACGCGCTCTGCGACCGTGCACCTTCGGAAGTCTCACCGGGTACTCCTCCTTGCCATATTACCGGTGACAGCATACGTCGTGCTGTTTCATTCGCGGAGCCAAATTGAGGTCATGTACTATCTGCGCGGGTTGCCATCCGAAGACACCCGTTCCGTCGGGTTTTTGATGCCCTGCCACTCAAGCCCCTGGCAAGCCTATCTACACAGACCGGATCTAGCCAGCCTAGGAAGACTCTGGGCCCTCGGGTGCGAGCCTCCTATATCGTACGTACCGATCTCGTCCGTCATAGATCTGCCGCATGCCGATCGACTATGTTCTAGAGGCGAAAACTTGACTTCGTACAAGGACCAGACTGACGTCTTCTATGAGTCTCCATCCGAGTATTTGCGGACTCGGTTTCCGCCTTTGGTGGATCCGGGCTTCCCCCCGTCGGTTATGCCATACACGCTACCCGGAACGACTCTTCCCGAAGGCACCAATTGGCAACACGAATGGCCTCAGCTTTTGGTGATGTTCGGTGCCCTGCTGCAAGACGATGAAATACGAACACTGTTGGCAACGAAGAGATACCGAGAGGTCTGGAAGATGGAGTCTGGATGGGAGGGAGACCGCCGTAGGCAAGGTGGAGTCCGGGTATGGCGGTTCTCGCCGTAGCTAGACTAGATAGCAGCTCCGGGTATTGCAGAAAGCCGTTGCGATCACCTCGTTCCTTGTCTCGACGGTATAAGACATGTTGACGGCGGCGACAGTTTCATCAGCACCCAACGCATCGCCGACTGACGCGGTATCACAACCATAGTTATTCCCAAGTACACCGTTGCCTCGCCCTCTGCGCCATGGTTTGCGCTAGTACCCTGTCACCCTCTTTGCCAGTCGAACTCTGGCTGCAAATCTTCCGTCTCTCGACCCTCTCGCCGCTGACGACACGGCTATACGCCGCCACGTATGGTCCCTTTGAGACCGTGCCGCTGAAGGAGGAGGATGAGGAAGTGACGAAGATGACAAAAACCGCGCTCGTCCGGGTCTGCAAGCAGTGGCGAGCATGGGCCATGGACCTACTCTACGAGGACGTATACATCCATTGTCCGGAGAAGCTGCGTCCAGCGTTGGAGAGCGCATCGGACGAGTGCGGATGCGGTCGCTGGATACGTCGAGCCAGTCTGCCGTACTCGAGCTCTGCCACGGTGAGCCCTCGCCCCCTTGCAGCCCTGAAGGTGCTCGAGCGGTGCCCCTCCCTCGAAGTCCTCGTCCGCAAGAGTCCTGAACCCACCCGGCGGGATGTCGACATGCGCTTCGAGTTCGCGACCGACTGCCCCGCGCTGCCGTCGCTGAAGAGGGTCGACTGGTGGCATCTCAACGAGGCCGCACGCACAGGCGGTATCAACCTCCTTGGGGACGTCCTCCAGCATGCACCTAACGTGCAGTACCTCTCCGTAGGCGGGTACGTCCGCTTCTGCTCGCTCTCCGTGAACGGCTCCCCCATCCACCTCCCCGCCCTTACTACCCTTCGCTTCCTCCATCTGAACGCTGCTCTCGTGCGGCAGACGTGCTTCTGGTCCATGCCATCCTTGCGCCATATCATCATCGATACCGTGGCTGATGTCTCCGCGTTGGAGACGTTCTGGGAGTCTTTTGGTGGGCAGATCCGCACCGTCGAGCTCGGGCACTACCTGAGCTACTTCGTCAACGACTGGCTCCCGTGCATCCTCCGCGGGTGCTCCGGGGTCGCGGAGTTGAACTACTATATCCATTTCACAGCGGTTCCCAACCTTGACGACGAGAAAGACCGCTTCACTTCTCTTACGACCGTCGGCCTGCATGCCAAGCAGAACTCAATCAACCCCCTGGAAAGCGCGGAGTATTGGGCCCGTGTGCAGTCTCACTTCGAGACGCTTTGCCGCCCTTGCTTCCCTGCCGTAAAGAAAGTCGTCCTTTATGGTGACTGGACCAGTATTACAGATGATATGCGCTACCCTTTCCTTGTACAACCGCTCCTCGACCGAAAAATTGCCATAGAATGCGCGGAAGTTTAGGTTCTCTCCGGATAGTTCAATACCCATAGATGTCGTTATGTTTCGCTAGTTATTTATCATAGATCTCCTCTCAGTATGGACGGATTATATGTAGTCGTCTTTGTATGCTAGGTATCACAGTATGTACTCTCCATTGGTATAGGTCAATGATTATACTTCCAAGAACACAATACGACGATGAGAAAAAGTTTCAAGGGATGATTGAGACAGGTGGAGGAGTAAATAGCTGGATAGCATGGCAGGTTGTGGTCGCGAAAACGTCAAGGTGCAAGGCAGGGAGAGGGTGGTGTGCAGAGTTGTAGATGATGGTCTGTAGCATATACGTTGTTAGAGCAATGTCCCAATATGCGGCACGGACGTACGACATCACAAGCATGTCCTTCACAATTTCACAAGGGAGGACCAATGGTAGGTGCGTTCACCGGCGTCTCGGTGCCGATCGGTACATTGTGCCACTGGGTGGGGGTATAGAGCCGGCGTAGTGCGGCACATCAGGTAAAAGAGCGGGATTGATGCCGTCGAACAAGAGGCTATCAGAATGCCCAGGACGAGCGGCGGGGAACGCGCGACCAATGACAGGGAGACCTAAATTGTTGTTCAGCTGAAGACAACGATGACGAACACAAGGGCGGACCATTACGAGATAGCTGTATCGCAAGCGCGTGCCTTCCCAGTGGTGGTGGTGGTGGTGTTGCCGCCGTGTATTGCTCCTCATGGCGCCCTGCCCTTGTGACGACGGGCGGTGCGAGTGTACCCTGCGAAAAGAATCGATAGGGCGGTGCAGGGTCGTTGCGGCGGAGCCGTTGTATTGGCACCCTACGCGTGTCGGCGACCGCTGCATCCTGAACCGGCCGTCGAGTCGGGACACGACATTCATCACACATCCTTCTGCGCGCCGCGTAGTCCGAGCGCGGGGTGAAGTGTCCGGCGCAGACACTGCACCGCACGCTCAGGGATGGCGGCAATGACGGCGGGAGCACGGCCGTCGGAGCGGCGTTGGACTGCAACCGTACTCGCCTGTCTGGAGGCGACGGCGGGTCCATTGGAAATATTAGGTCTGAGGAGCCGCGTGAGGATCCTGATCGAGGACTTTCACCCGAGCTGGTAGGACCTTCTCTGTATGTTGTCGCCTCGGGATGACGGGTATGCGGCGACGCTGACGGTGGAAAAGGTATCCGTATCGGCTGGGAGCTCGGTAGACGAGGGTGTGGCGGGTCGCACATTTAAGTTCGCTTGTGGCGCGTTTTCGCTGCTTCGTGGTGGTTCACTGGATAGTCGGGGCGGCGTGTTGCGGAACGGCCGTCCAAGTTATAAGCCCGCCTGTTGTTGCCTTAAAGGGGGATTGATTCATTAGACACGGTCAAGACATAACGGCAGGAAGGGCGCGGGGGAGGAAGCTCTTAAGTCATATGCGGGAGCTGTGGTGGGCCTCTACGTTTGGAAAGCGGGACATCCCGCCGCGGTATTGTCCGAATGTCCAGGACGTGGCGATTATCGAGCGGCGGACACGTCCACCCAAATCTATCGAAGCTCTGTCGTCGCAGGGGGAGGCCGAACTTGAACGAATAAGGCAGGCAAAACGTACTGATGCCGGCGCCTAGCACCGCCAAAGACGGCTGTGTCTGCTCCCCAGGCAGGCACTGTGGACGGCCCACGGAGGTTCGCGCGAGAGTGATGCTTATCCATGCTATGGTCCATGAGCTGGCGAACTTTAAAGAAAAATGCCGTCAGCGTAGGTATTATCGTGGGCGCACCGAGCCGACCCATCATCGAACTCGCTGGTGAGGGCTCTTCTTGAAATGATGCTTGGCTAAGGACCCTGCGGGAGTGGCATGTCCAGCGGATGTGTGGCGCGGCGAGCGAGTGGCCCTGACATGCACGTAAGTAAAGGACAAAAGACAAGAAGATAACTCCTACTTTGGGCGGTGAAGTTCCTCATACCGGTAGGCAGCGTCAGGGAACAGTGGTACAATACTGCTGCGACGGACCTATTGTTCGCAGAGATCGTCTTCACTCACCGCAAGTGACCAGTAGGACCCCTGACAGAAAGAAGCATCGTGAAACAAATCAATCCGACGAAGCCCCCCCAAAGACCGCGAAGCTCACCGATCGCGAAAATAGCCCACTGTGTGCCTAGTGATTTCTACGATTGTTCTGCCGCCGTAGAGAATTGCTCGAAGCAGGAACAATAGACTACCTCTCCTCGAGCGAACGATAGAACGGAGAACACGGCGTGAGGGCAGCCTGCATGAACCAGCGCCCACTGTCATCGGCGTATCAAGCCCAAAGACAGTTCCGCCGCGCCCATGTATGTGGGATAGCTCTCTTAGAGCATCGCGCGCAACAACAAACGTACAACATACTCTTTAAGACTGAGAGCATCGGGAGGCTCAAAATAGATAGAGGATACCTCAGTGGATATTCACCACAAAATGAATATAGCTGATCATTGACGATAGTGCAGCTCCTGTACGATAATGGGACTGCGATAGTATTGTCCTGGTCACCCCTTGACCGAACGCATCCTCTGACGGTTCAACTGTGGGATAGGGTGTCAGTTCAGTTATCGCACAGACAAAAACAGAATCATCGTACTCGTCTGCGCTTCTTGAGCCTAATGAAGCGTTGGAATCAGTATCGAATCCATGTTACTTAAAGGTGCCCGACTCACTTGTGTGTCCGCATCTTCTTCTTGCGCTTCCTCTTCGTGCTGTCAAGGTACACCTGAAACTCGGCCTCGGCCAGCTTGACCTCCTCCTCCCGACCCTTGAATACGTCAACTCCAAGACGCTGCAGGGTATGCTCCCACGACATCGACGCGCTGATCCTGTTCACCACCATGGCCCTCGCAAGCTGGCGTGCTGTGTCCGCGTCGTCCTCTGCGGACGGTTCTGGTGGCTCCGCGAAGATATCAGGCGAAGCGTGAGTCGATTTCGGCGGGAAAGCGAATGGATGTGGTGATGACTCGAATATGGTGGACGCCGGCTGAGACGCAAGGAGGAGAGGTCGGTGCAAGGAGAAGAATTGGTGAAGCCTGAGGTCTTGAGGATTGAACACAGGATGCACAGGTGTCATGGTAGCTGGGCGTATGGGCAACGTCAAACCCTCTGCCACTAGCTGCGAGCCATGATGTTGAGATGCGGATTGATCCTTCGCGGATACAGCATCGCTGGATGGGTTCGATACGTCGACCTTGCCCTTGCCTGTCGCAGGCGAGACCTTGGGGGGTTTGGCGGAGTTGAAGTAGCGACCTCCCCCAGGCTTGGAGAAGACAGAGTATGCCCTGCGCGCAGCAGGGAGCGGCCTGAGCAGCTGGCTCACGACGGCCATGGAGGGTGTTGCTGAGGCAGACTAGTCTAGGATTCGACGCGGGGGCCTTACCGAGAGGTCCCCAATTTCGACCTCCGTTCTAAATGTGTTACCTTATGATACAAGATACAGTGATCGGAGAATAAACTCGCGTGAAGTATGAGAGATGTCCGGCCGACCAGATACCTCCGTCCACTTACTGTCAACTGTTTGTCTATCTCCACTTGTGTGTTCATTGCCTTCCTCCTCTCTCGCATCTTCTGTCCTATGGCAACCTCTTCTCGACAGCATGCTGTCCAGGCTAAGATTGATGATGCTCGCACCGAAAAGCTGGACACTGTCTTCAGTGCTATACAGGCTGGCGGGATGACCTTCGGCGCATTCCTGCGCGAAGCTCTCACCGTGCCGCCTCCTCAGGTATCAATGGGAAACTCTCTGCGACACTCGCGAATGGTTTCCGCGTTTCTGGGCGGACGATCGGGCGACGCTGCATGTGATGTCATTGAACTCATGTACTCAAGCAGATACAGTGCAACTCTCGCTGTTTGAGACTCGCCAAGACGTCCTGCACATGAAGCATTGCAACCCGATGCAACGAAGATGGCTCGCTGGGGCCTACATGAGTGGGCCGTCAAAGTGGTGGAGGGCATGGTAGACGAGGAGGCCGAGGCGATTGCATCCAAAGGCGGTGGTTTTCATCTGAAGGACAAGGATGCTACATGGACATTTGTGTTTAACTTCTCAATGAGAGATGTATTGTCCATGATCAATGTGCGGGCCCCTACTGCATTACGCGTGATGTCTGCCGCCGCCATTCCTTGTTGAATCTGCAAACCACCCGATGCACCTTGCGATGCTGCAGCAACATTCTGTGGGGACATACTACTCCAAGCAACCAGATGCACCGGAGGGCAGGGACAATCGACGTGATCCAATGCTTGTGAGTTCATCGTCTGTGCACTCTGGTTCAGATGTCGCACAATAGACGGTATGAGCCGGTGCTCGTGCGCGGAGAGTCCAGATGGCTGTATACGCCTTGCGGAAGTCTGCACCCCACTCTGACACAAGGTGTGCCTCGTCAACAACTAGCACACCCCACCGCTGATGGAACTGCGGGTCATTGATCATTGCGTTGAAGTGCGGGGATGCGAGAGATTCCGGCGTGAGAGCGATGATTTGATGTTGGCCTTCGCGAGCCTCTCGCCATAGGTCGCGTCCAGAGCGGATGGCTGTAGCCAGCATCTCTGTGTTAATGATCACGGAGGTTAAGCCTTTCTCGCGAACACTTGCAGCCTGTCATCTCAGTGTGATTAGCTGACATAATTATAGACAATTTCGCACAATGCTCACCAGATCGAGCTCGAGACAGTTAGTTGGCTCCACGACGACTGTGATCATTTCCTTCCTGGCCAAAGCAGGAAGGTAGATCAAGCCTGACTTCCCATCTTCGGTTGCCATGATAAAAACACGTCTTGACCGTTGAGGATGCGCGCAGAGTCGAGGACTTGGAAATCGCGCAGTTCATAGCGCAGCGAGGGGCGAACAATTGCTCTGAGTCACTCGAGGCTTTGTGGGGTAGTCCAGTCATAATTATCACCTTCCAGCCGAGTGGAAGGTGTTAAGGGAGAGACCATATATAATTAAAGCACAGCCAATAAATACATGACTGGGGAGGAAGGATCGAAAGGTCGCGCGCGCCGTGCAGAGCGTCGCGTGGGCGTCAAAAAGCCCGTTGCGCGTCGACGCGTTATACGGATGTTGGCCTTGTTTATGTCATCACATGATGTGCCGCCCGGCAAATTGACAGCATTGCCCGACCTCCCGATAAGACCCCCCTAGTAGATAGCAGACGTCAGACAAGGATATCCTGAGGCACGGAGGTTGAAGGAATTGTCTACATCTGCCTGGGGAGACTAAGGCAGACCGTCCACCGCCGACACACCCATCATGAGAAAAGCACGTGCTGCCGGCGCCTCAGTCTCGCAGACCAAACAAAGGCTTGAAACACACACGTATGCCAGAGCGACGTACTGAGCTAAAGCTAGCCATCAAGTTAAAGTCCGTGCAGGATACAATATATATACCAGGCCATTGTGGAAGCTACCTACGCTATACTCCTCCTATCGGGTTCGCCGATGATGGAAAAGTCTTTGGAGGGCTGGCTATGTGACAGTAACAATCTGCCCCTTCCCATCCTTCAGTACGACGAGCTCGCAGTCAATCTTCTCTCCCGTGTCCCCACAGACGACGTCTGTCGCGTCGACGGAATCAAACTTCACTTGGCGCGTTTCGATGAACGAACGGCCGAGCACGACATCGAAGTGCGACTCCTCAGAGAGGTAGACACTGTGCATCGTCTTGGTTCTGCCGACAGTGATCGGCCACTTCCCGATGCTGGATGAGGCCGCGTATGTCAGTGATGTCCACGATGCCCTTGACCAAAAAGGCGTACTTGACCAGTCCGCCGTATCCATAATGGCCGGGGGCGGCGTCTGTTGGTATGAAGCCATGTCTGATGGCGAATTGGCGTGAAATGTAGACATGGCGGTACCCAGACTTGAGCAGCATACGGACTGAAAAGGTGGTAAGCTCGAGCCATGTCCAACACCCAACGCTATATTCCCGTACCACGTTTCACAGGACCTATGCCACCCATGATGGTCCGCACTCCATTCTCGCTGTGAAACTGCTCAAACTCCCGCTTGTGTTTAGGTGGCACCACCTTCGCATGAGCTTCCTCTTCTTGTTTCCGCGTATGCTTGCTTGACTTTGCAGAGCTTTTGGCGGAGCGAGGCAGAGATGGCGCAGAGAGCTTAGGTCGGAACATGTAGAATGAAGCATTCTGGTATGCTGGAGGGACTGGTAACGGGTCGTCCGGGTTTCGTACATAAAGAACCGGTGACTGGTCACTATCAGGTGTAGCAGACTTCTGTCTCCACATAAAGATGGTGTAGTCGGAATCTAGGAAGTGTAACGGTATTTAGTGAATGTTAAGAAGCAGCAAAACTAGACGCACTGTCATCAAGATTCCATATACTGCCATTCCATGAGTATTTCACCCAACCTGACCGAGCACGCCGACCTGCGAATTCGACCAAGGTCTTCAAGGTGAGTCTGTCGAACAGAACCTCAAGAGTATCATCGTCTACACGATGCATCATCAGTATGCAGTTACTAGGTGCTGCACAGACAGACAACTCACTGGTGTGAACAATGGAGAAGGACGAGGTGGGCGTGTGCACATTCAAAATGTGCGGAGCTTCCATGGTAGGTGAGCGAGTTGAAAGAGCGGAGCTAGTAGAAGGCATGCTGATATCTCACTCTGTTCATACCGAGCGTAAGTCCTGATGGATTCCACGACGGATATAGCGTGCGGCTGTCAGGAGGCGGACAAGGCTGGCGGGACGAGGACTATACTTCCAGGCGCCAGGCTGTTCCCGCAATCCGGTGCCTCCACGTGACCGTGCAGCAGCGCTCTTGCGCCCGGCGATAATTTTCTTTCAACTGCTCGCCCGAGTGAACGCCAACCGACCAAGGATCTCCAGGAAGTGAGGTCGTAACAGAACAACTACCAACACAATGTCCGACCCATCATCTCGTCCCAAGGCATGGCCTATGGCTGATGCCAAACTCAACGACCAGGTCAGTTTTCGTGTGCGAACCTCATCGACTTTCCACTGACGACCATACGCATCTTAGATCTTGGATGTGGTAGAGAGGGCTTCCCAGTTCAAGCAGCTGAAGAAGGGTGCTAACGAAGGTATGTTGCTGCCGGTCGGACAGTGTGATCGCACCTAAGCCTCTCGCGCTGCAGCCACCAAGACCCTCAACCGCGGTATCTCGGAGGTCATCATCCTGACTGCCGACACGGAGCCTCTGGAGATTTTGCTCCATCTTCCTTTGTTGTGCGAAGAGAAGGTGAGGCTCTGCCGCTGTGTGTTCTATACTTGCCTTACTGACAGTCGGCATAGAACGTCCCGTATGTCTTCGTAGCCTCGAAGGCCGCCCTCGGCCGTGCTTGCGGTGTCTCTAGGCCTGTGATTGCTGCTAGCATCACGAACAACGAAAACAAGGAGCTGCAGAGTCAGATCCTGACCATCAAGCATGCCATCGACAAGCTCATGGTCTGATGAATGTATGTTGTCAACTAGCGATCGTGTAGCCCTGTACAGTGAAAGCAATCATAACCAATGGCACTGTATCATGATCACAAGGTGAAATGTGGTCCAATCATTGTGATGTTAGAGTCCACGGCCGTGGGTTGTGTGACCTATTATTCAGTGTCGGAAGACGAGACCCATTGATGTACACCAACATAATTAGCAGAAAGATTACACAAGCAGTCGACAACTTCAGATTCGGCAGGATCCCACTACTTCGGTATATTCTCTCTTGCTTGCTGCTTTACTCGCCGCCTGTCATGGGCATTAGCTACGAACTTGGGGAAGACGAAGCTGCGGACGTACTCATAAGCAGTTTTGTCATTCCTATCGTACGCGTTGATATCATGCAGAGCTGCAATAGTGAAAGGTTAACGACGTACTTGAACATAGTGTATGCATCGCTCTGGGCGGGGTCATTCACGTTCGGGTCGTTCAGAAGATCTTGAATACCCAGTAACACCTGATCATACGTCAGTGGGTAGCAAGTCGTGGCACGAGCATAAACGAAGACATACCTGCTTGATGGTGATGGCAGGCTTCCATGATTTCTCCTCATCAAGAATCGACAGGCAGACGGTGCCAGATGGGTAGACGTTAGGATGGAAAAGCGGCGGTGCAAACTTGCCTACGTCAGATGAGCATCCGCGCTGCCTGCTGGAACGTACACAGCTCACATTTCGGTGGCTTCGATGGATAATCTGGGGTCTACGGTAAGCTCGTGTGTCATCCCCGCCGTGAAGTCCTGGCAGTACCTTCGGGGAAGATCATAATGAGCTTATACACGCCGCCTTCCCAAGGCGTCTGCATTCGAACGACGGAATCAGCTTCAGACTTCTTCCAGAGGGCAATCACACCAGGACGTACCCCCTGTTTACCCGGAATGCCCACCTCCCACTCTAGGAGGTTCATGGAGCCATCCGGAGCTTTGGTAGGCTTGGCGTAGAATCCCTAGGCGTAGCTCGCAGTCAGACTTCGCCCGAGGCCACTCAGACATTCCCGCGTACGAATGGGTGATCTTTGCGCCACTGTTTGCGTTCTTCTGCTAGACGAGCTCTGCAGATGCCGGACATTCTTTGGAAGGAGGAAGGGATGAAAAGAGAGTAAAAGGTAAAGAACTAGAGCAACGGACTTGTTCGAGGTCAAGCTGCGAACGAGGCAAGGGCACGATCGCACTTAGGCGCCTCGACGCGATCACCATTCTTAGTCATCGACGCGCCTCCCATGAACACGCCTCTTCACAACACGAGCAAGACGTCCAAGGGCATCGCACTCTGCTGATTGGATTTACAGGCGACAAATCACAGCCGGTCCTCACACAGACGCACTCAACGCCTCCGGCATTTTCGTTATGGTTTAGACTTGGTTTTAGACCACATCAACATCAAATCACCCACCGCTCGTCGAACGGGTCCACGGCCCACGGAGATTTGTTTCTGGTCAAACCCAATTTGCCCAGGAGCAGCCTTATCTGAGTTCCAGCACTGCAGCCGCGCGAGCCACTGAGGCACAACAATGCTTCAGCTGGTGCCCCGATCCCCCGGCCGGTTCCCAGCACCATCTTCGCATTACACACGGCCCTCGTTCATCCTAGCGCGCTCTTCTGCTCGGTGTCGACATGTATAGAAGGCAACCGATAGGCTCTTCTAGCAAGTTGGACAAACCCGCCGCTGCCCAGTAGTATGTATCCTGACATGCTCCTTCCGCCGACGCTTCCGGAGTATATAACGTTCGGAGAGTCCCTGCTCCAAGATCATGCGGACGCTCACACACCTGGCATCTCCAGCATACACACGCCGTTTGCGATCATGGTCTCGAACCCTCCCGAGGACTACGACGACGATACCGAATCAACGATGTCTGATGTGCAGAGCGGAAGTCCCGCACCTTCCCTCTACTCTTTTGCCTCGTCAGTAGATGAGCGGTTCATAGTGGGTGTGTTCCCCCTGGCATTGACCATGTATGTCGACCTATGATGACCTACTAGTTACGCACCATTTACGGTCGTATACTAAACAGCCAAAATGACGTAGGTACACTCCTCCAATCCCGATCAGCTTACTCACCCGGCTGTAGACATACTTCCTCCCTGCGGTGAGGACGCCTTTCACTCTGGCTATCAGGCAGTGATACTGAAAGCTGTCGGCAAAATCAAGGACCATGAAGAGCACAGACGCCTTGATGTCCAGCACCATCAGTATACACTAATACTCGGGAGGCTGTATCCTGCCCCAGACTTAATATGGCGAGCTTTACGGCCCCGTCCCGACCGTCGACCCATCATACTCGATCTCGGTACTGGCAGCGGAAGTTGGCGAGTGCTCTCTGCGCCTCCTCTGTGTTGACCTGATCCGACAACTCGCACAGGGCAATAGATATGGCCCGAGAATTCCCCCATTGTGATGTGGTCGGCGTTGACTTGGTGCCACCAAGAATAGACGGGTGTGTAACATTCTGCACCCGGCTGCTTCTGCTGAATTGGTCCTCGTAGCAAGCTACCTAGTAACTGCCGGTAAGGATGCTCTGCTTCCAATGCATTCTTGTCCGCTGAACATCCGTTAGGTTCGAGATTGACGATGTACGTTTGGTATGTGAATTAGGTGACTTGCACTGAGCGGAGTCTGCAGGCAAATCTCGGGTTCCCCCACTACACGGAGTCCTTCGATGTTGTACACGCTCGCGCCATTTCGGCAGGAGTGAGGCCTCTCTTGGACGCTTCTCCGGCGTTTACTGATCACCCGTATTCAAGATCCGCGATTTTCCTAGGCTGCTTCGTGAACTAGCGGGAACACTGCGAACTGGTGGGGTACTACTTCTAGGTGATGGAGAACAGCAGCTATACGACGAGAACCAGAAACCCATGGCCTTCACGGATCCAGATGCTCCGGGGACTTCTTGGCTTCACAAGGTATTTTTCGCGACCTACAACGCGATGAAGAACCGTGGAGGTAACATCGACTCGCCGTCCATGAGTCCAACATGGCTGCGGGCCATCGACACTCTGACAGATGTTGGGTGGCACAAAGAATTCGTCCCCATAGGGCCCTGGGTATACGGTAACACCAAACGCACCCATAAATATATTGTTGCTTACCTTGAGCTAGAGGACGAACGAGAACGCGTACTGTCCGAGCTGTGCCGCGAGAACTGTCTGCGGTATATTTCCACCCTGGCTCCCCTCCTTCTAAGGTGAGACGCCTTTTGTGGGTAATGCAAACGGGGCTGATTGTCATCCGATAGCGAGGGGTATCTCCCGGAGAGCGTAGATCAGATGTGTCGAGAAGCCACTGCGGAATTGCGCGAGCTTCGCACGCATATCTACACTCGCTGGAATTTTGCGTGGGCCGTGAAGAGGCCTCCCGTCACGTCCAATGTCAACAACGTAGAACATTGATTCGGAACATGCAGAATCCAGTTGGGTGCTGTCATTATATGTCGTCATAATTTGGTACGTCGAGTGCATGTGTTCGCCTGGTATCGTTACCAAATCATTGAACGAACCCTTCCGTGTTATATTTATCGCTATCTCGCTGTCGTGTTGCCACATAGGCTATGTTATCGTCATATGGCTGCCTTAATAGCCTTCCCGACATCCATTCATAAGCTTGTATGTCATACGAAGAATCACATTTTGGCATATAACATATGCTCTTGCTTGTTGCCATGACATACGGGCATAGTCTTCGCAGTTCGTATATGGTTCATTGGAGGAATATGCACCAAGTACGTCTCGATGTTGTAGCGGGGGGTGCCCCGTGATCAATAAGCGCCACATCGCGGGGGCAGGGCACGTGCGGACGCGTGTCTTTGGGACGCGTCTGGCCGCGTCATCTCCTCCTTCACGACTCCCTTCAACCATGAATTCCTTCGCAGATCGCTTCTCGTCCACTGGAACCGCGGCGGAGCTGCGAAGAATCAAAGAATATGTGGCCGATGATGAAGAAGTGGCCGACTCGATGTGGGGGTCGGAAGCTGGCTTTGGTGCCATTGCGCACGGCGCGCCCAACTTCATGGTCCCGGACGTTCCGGACGTCAGTGCTTATGTTGTCTCTATGTGAACCAAATTGAGCTTGTGGATACTACAGCCTGCAGCATTCTTGAGGCTACACACAGACGACCATGCCGACCCATCCTGTAGGATCAAGATCAAGCACGGAACGACAACCCTCGCATTTAGATACAAGGGCGGAGTCATTGTCGCGGTGGATTCACGAGCTACTGCAGGGAGCTATGTTGGTACGTGATTGAGTAACTTCTTCCAAAGCGTTGTCAAACCCCTTCCTCAGCGTCCGGGACGGTCAAGAAAGTCATCGAGATTAACCCTTACTTACTTGGGACTATGGCTGGCGGTGCTGGTACGCATCAAACAGTAATGTTTGTAACATTTGCTCACCCCATAATAGCTGACTGCCAATATTGGGAGACATATCTTGGCATGCAGTGCAGACTGCATGAGCTTCGCAACCGCGAACGAATCTCGGTAGCTGCCGCTAGCAAATATCTCAGCAATCTCGTTTATGGGTACAAGGGAATGGGGCTGAGTATGGTGAGTGTTGTTGTCTCGTATGCTAGGCGCGTTTAACAACGACTTGGTTAGGGGACCATGATTTGTGGCTGGGACAAGACGGTGCGGCTCACTCAGATGTGATGGTGCATCTCACACTGAACAACGTTTCTCGATAGGGCCCGGCTATCTTCTATGTCGATTCCGATGGGTCACGGCTCAAAGGCGATCTATTCTCAGTTGGTTCCGGTAGCACTTTTGCGTACGGTGTCCTTGACCAAGGATACCACTGGGACCTGACGGATGATGAGGCGATCGAGCTCGGCAGGAGGAGCATCTACGCCGCAGGACACCGTGACGCGTTCTCTGGCAACACCATCAACATCTACCATGTCCAACAAGACGGATGGAAGTTCATTGGTGCGCGTCGGGACTTTTCTGCTGAACGCATTGTCACTCACGTTATGCCCATACAGGCAACTACGACGTGTCGGAGATGCACTACAACGGCCCTACAGGGACCGAAGGCTACGGCTACGGTATTCGTACCGAGGGACGTTCGTCCGCTAACCCTCCGGCGTAAGATGAATAGTCGTTTACTGCCGTGGCCGCTGTAGTTGTGAGAATCACAGAATGTCTCTATAGGCTCCTCTCTATGTCGCAGCGAGTTGCTGGCATACGCTTCGGTCGCTATTGTGCGACTCAGTGTGTAGATAACAGCAAAGTTGCTCTTCCAGCATTGGTGGCTGCTGAATTGATGTCATCAGGCAACCGCCGGGAGAGGGGCACACACCGGGGCGGGTGCCGTACAGGTCAACTCTCACTGTGACTACTACCGTTGCTCACACTTGCCTCGCTATCCCCTTCATGATTACTGACCTGGAGTCATGAAACGACTACTCTCGTTCAACCGGTCTGGTGGCTCGAAGAAACCCGCGCCTGCACCACCAGCCAATCCTACCAGCTCTGCGCCGGCAGGCCCATCGCACGCGACTGGACTGCAGCCAAAATATGTGCTGCCTCCTCTTCCGCATCCTTGTCCGCACGAGCACATAGCGATCATAGCAACGGACCGTGGCCTTCTGCTCAGGCCGCACTTCTTGAGCGAAACGCATGTCGAGTCGTACATCTGCATTCCGTGGAGCAAGAATGCTACGGTCGAGGAGCTTCCACATGGAGAGGAATTCGACCATATCGACTGGTCGGAGAGCGTGGTCGTATACGGGATTCTGGGCATCTTCACCTTGTTCACTGGTATTGGCTTGCCACTCTTGTCATGTTGCACAGCGGTTAACCTTTGTCTAGCTTCGTATCTGCTTGTCATCACTGCGCGGACGGAGGTTGGACACTGTGAGCATCTTGTCAGTTCCGGGCTTCAATATCACTCACTTTCGAGCAGTGTTCGACCCTAGGCACACCGTATACAGCGTTAAAGGGGTAACGTCCATCCCGCTCACCGAGGATCGCGCGCGACCCATCCTGTCCTCGCTCTCCGCTCGCAATAATGTCGACGCACGTATATCGCTTTCACCTCCCTCCCCTCAGCCTGATACAGATTCTGTCGATGCTGAGCTGCTACAGGCTTCGCAACGGACGCCTGCAGAGACGCTGTTCTCTGCTAGCTCCGTCATGTCCCCTAATAACGCGAAGGCAGGAGGCAGCTCCCCGCGCGTGACGTTTGCACTGGAACCAAGCGTCAAGATCATGACCCCGCAGACGTCTCAAGGATTTGCTACCCCCCAAGGTGGGAAAGCGGACGGTGCGCCTCCCTCACCGTCGTCGTCCGTGGCGTCCTTGGCATCTTCTGCCGTTTCGGCGTCGTCCACATTCTCTGTGAACACCGACACAGTCGTGAAGACCATTGCAGCGCGTCTCTCATTTTGGAACCGTCTCCCCAAGCGAACCCAGAACGCAGATATTCCAGGACAACTAGGCGTGGCTACTGAGTCTAAGGAGGAGACGGAAACAAACGTGGACAAGGATCGCGCGCGACTCTCCTTGGACACGATGATGAAGGAGAATAATGACGAACCTGCGCAAGTCGTGGAGTCCATATTGCAGGCTGCTGCGCCCGCGCCTGCGACTCCCGAAGAGAAGCGCAACGAACTCGAGGACAAGGTCCTGCGTGAGATCATACGGGAGTACACGAAAGGCGGCATGTACTTTGCCTACGCTTTTGGTACGCCTGGGTTCCTGTACATACATATGACTCAATACAGATCCATCTTAGACATCACCAGGTCGCTCCAACACAAACACGAGCTGATCGCCGAGTCGAAGGCTGAGGACAAAGTTGCGGGTCCAGTTGGCGAGAAAGTCGACGTTCTTGCCGAGCCTGCCCCTACCCTGCCTCTCTGGCGCAGAGTAGACCGTCAGTTCTGGTGGAACGAATGGCTATCAAAACCGTTCATTGATGCCGGGGTAACATACAATGCGATACTTGTGACTCAAGCCCACTGACCCCAATATGTAGGTGCACCCGTATGTCCTGCCTATCATGCAGGGGTACTACCAGATCGCTGCTTTCAGCGTCCCCCGAGAGCCTGTGGCTGCAGAAGAGGGCGACTCAACCCTGGTGGACTACATCTTGGTGTCCAGAAGGTCAAGGGATCGAGCGGGCTTGCGGTATCAGCGTAGGGGAATTGACGATGATGCCAATGTTGCCAACTTCGTCGAGACAGAAACAATCATGCGTGTAGAGGTTGGTCGTAGGTGGAAACTGCAGCTGTTCAATACTCATTATTATCGTGTACTGCTCCAGCGCGAAGGCTTCTCTAACGTGTTTAGTCATGTTCAGATCCGTGGATCCAGTAAGGTTCTGTCGTACGTGAACTTCGTCGTTGCTCATGTAACGCAGTCCCTCTCTATTGGAAACAAGAAGGGTACAGCCTCAAACCCGCCCCTCAACTTGCATCGGATAGGACACACGATCAGGCACTGGATGCTATCCGCCGACACTTCAGGAAGACCGTATCTACCTATGGCCCTCATGTGCGTCTGGAGGCACTTGACACACTCACGCTAGCGCTCATATCCAATGTAGACCATTGTTAATCTCGCTGAGCAACATGGCAAGGAGTCCCCCGTCACAAATGCTTACCGTGACTACGTGCAAGAGGTTGATGATAAGGAAATTCAGTGAGGAACTCCGCATCATTCTGATGCTTGTATGCTGAATTGTCTTGCAGCTACAATGCGTATGACTTCCACGCGGAGACAAAGGGAATGAAGTAGGTCAAGTTCAATTGATGCCTCGTCCCTAAGTATGTTGACGAGGCTTGTACAGATACGAGAATATCTCCAAACTCATTACGCAGCTCGAACGGGTGTTCGAGAATCAGGGGTAAGCGACGCGCGCTTTGATGGTTTGGGGGTATCTGACAGACTTTGCCGCCTTTGCAGTTATTTCTGGATCTCAAATGACACTATCATGTCGCGCCAGAATGGTGTATATCGGGTGAACTGCATCGATTGCCTAGATCGGACGAACGTAGTGGAGGTAGTACCTTGCTGCCCATCCCTGCCAACGTACCATCGACTCATGCTTGTGGCAATACAGTCTGCATTCGCACGTCATGTGTTGAATCGCCAACTCGGTGCGGTTGCACTGCTTGACCCGTCAGAGGATACGATGACGCGGACGGAGACTGACATAGTCTTCAATGACGGTCAGTAGTTTCACGTTGCTCAATGCGCGTGGTACTTAAGTCTGGGGCTAGTCTGGGCAAATAACGGCGACGCAATTAGTCGTGAATAGTGAGTGTTGTATCACATTCACTCGCGCTTGTTGACCATGACCATCTGTCAGCGCTGGTACTTCTGCATTGAAGGTCAGTCTCCTGCCGGACAGCTCATCACGTTTCCTCATGTCATTTGTAGGGTGACTACACTAGAACGGGCAAACGTGATCTCACCGGCATGCTCAATGACGGAGTCAACTCTCTGGCGAGGTCATCATTTTGTTGGCCACAAGTATCATGACGCTAACTCGGTGCTAATAATAACAGGATGTACGCTTCGACCTTCGCAGACTGGTTTAGCCAAGCCGTGATCGACTTCATGCTCGGGAACCGCACAATATCCGTCTTCTCGGAGTTCCTCAATAGGCTGCAGTCAAGCGACCCGCGGGACCTCATACGCATCTCGAAGATCCGTGCGGATGCGATTGCGACGTGTGTATCGCGCGTGTTGCCCGAGGGCGAGCGCTTGTTGTCTGGTTGGACGGTCTTCTCACCGGCCGAGTTGAACACGAGGGTGGGGGATAAGTTTGAGGAGAAAGTGTTGCTATTGGTAGGAGTTCATATTTCTATCGTCTGTTATGATAGCTGACAGCAGCATGCAGACTATGCAGGCTCTATATATTATAGTGAGCAGTCTATTCTTGTTGATGTTGTTATGTCCCTCTAACGAGGTTTGTAGAGCTATGATTATACCCTGGAGAAGGTGAAGTTATATACCCGTGTACTACTGAAGGATATAGAAAAGATCACAAAAGGTGGGCCACACGTTCCCCCCTCGGAAGCCGCTGACCGCAGCGCATTCAGGCGCCTACATTTTGTCACCATTAGAAGAAGCAAGCCGTGATCCTGAACAGAATTTCGGCTTCATCATCACTTGGCGCAATGTCGACCTAGACACTCGTGTTACAAGCTACTCAATCCGCAACAGCCTCGACCTAACCCTCACCGCGCCTACTGTATCGGAGTTCCCGTCACTTCCATCTCGCTTGTCAAAACGAATGACCGTTCCATTGCCCCAGGGGATGGTGGCCTCGCTGCTCCCGAAGGCAGCCGTCCCGGTTGATGACGACGCATCGCCTTTTGTGGCATTCAAGATGCTGCCCATCGATCCGACCCGCGCACGCCGTGATACGGGCAGCTTCATCGAGCCTGCAGACGAGCTATCAGGGGCGAAGAACTGCAAGCAAGCAACCGACCTCATCGTGGACACGATCCGGCAGGCGTGCGTCGATACTGAGCGTGCGCCTGGCGACGATTTTGTGGCTGAAGAGGACATTGTTAGGTATGGTTTGCGACCACTCTGGCAGGCCCTGTGCTTATTGTGCATATACAGCCTGGCCGATGCGCAACGCATGACCAGCGTGTATGCTAAGATGGAGTATGGCGTGAAGAGACTACTGTGGCTGGGCGGCACATGAGCGTGTGTTGCCTTTGTGGAGAGACAGTGGGGTACATAGGACGTACATTATATCGGACGGTCATGTAGCTATATTAGACGGACATTTGTGGTCTATATGACTGTCTGTCTTTCAGGGCATGCACTGGTGCTTTACAGCCTCAAGCGACACGGAGCCTTTCTGGGCCCTGGCAGTACACAGGGATTATGTCAGCAGACGAGCCAGCTTTGGTGGGCGCCTGAGCGAGGACCACTCGCATCCAGCACCCGGCGGGTTCAGACCCTGCAGAGTTCGCAGCCAAGTCTCCAGGCAGAGGTCTTGCTTTCCTAGTGCTTCCCACCATTCGGTGAGTCCTGCTCCTCGGCCTCCTTGTTACCATGCCGTCCTGCCACAACTGTACCCGTCCTGACGCCGCATTCCGTTCCCAGGTAATCCTCGTGCCGTGCATGCACCGCCAGGCTCCTGGTCTTCAAAGTATAATTCAGACCTTAACATAGTCTCTCTCCAGTTCCCCAACTCGCCATGGCGACCCCACACTCGTTACCCTCTTCGTCTCAGCGCACCAGCCTCCAGCTGCCCTTTGCGCCAACCCCGAGTCCTACCCAGCAGAGGTTCTCAATCAACATGTCTCGACCTGCCAGCGGCAGTATATCGGGGGGTGTACCACCGAGTCCGAACTCCACGACCCAGTTGTTGCGCTCGCGGTCAACGCGCGGTGCGGGCAACATTGGCGAGTCTGGAGTGCTATCCTCAGGTTTGCCTTCAACCGTGTCTACTCCCCATCTCCAGCTCCGTCTGCCAGTACATACCTCAACTCACGCAGGAGGAATCCTCCCTCCTGCCTCTTTCTTCCACCCCTCGCGCCCTGGCTATCCCCCAGCTTCCCCCACAGTACCCCACATCCACCGATCGAGTGCTGGGTCTGCGATATCCGACCTCCCGCCCGTTGTTGACCATGTGCGCCTGAGCAGATTGTCAGAGGATAATGACGCCTCTGAAGCTACGGACAGCGTTGGGCACTCTACCCAAGGTGCGAACGCCGTGCTGCGAGCAGCGACTGTCAAGGCAAGTCGGGAACCGCTGCTTCCGATTGGACCTGGGACCAAGCGACCGGCCGTGAACATACAAACCACGACTCCATATGGGACGCATGACGGGAGCCTTAGCCCTAGCGGTATGCTGCGGGGGAGTTTCGAGAAGATGTTCAAGCGCGGGGCAAGCATTGACGGCAGGCGCACCTCGGGGCACACGAGCCCAGTCAGCCCACTTGGTCTTACCGTCCCTCAGGCAAGCGCACGGACAGGCCAAACGTCACCAATCTCGCCTGCGACGGCAGCTCGGATGACGTTCGAGCTGAACGTGCAGACTCGACGGAAACAAAGCCCCTCGCCCCCGCCCGACTCCGCCTCCTCACACTCACTGGACTTCAAGCCCAACCCTCCAAACCGAAGCCCACCACTCGCTGCAATACCTGTCGTGAACGCTCGCACAGGGAAGCCCATGCGAAATTGGGAGAGTCATCCATCGAGGAATCGGTTTTTCTTCAATGGGCACGTCCTCACAGGAGGTGACGCTCCTTGGGCGTTCGTCGCGTCGCTGACAGTGGTGCTCGGAATTACTGGGGTATGGTTTGGGACGACGTGCGTGTGGTGGTGGAAAAATGAGAGCCCCACGGTCGCCATTATTGGCGCGTACATGTGTCTGCTGACAATCTCCAGCATGGCCGCTACGGTGAGTTGCATACGCGAGACGACGGACGCGCGGCTGGCGTCCAGTTGATGCTAACGCGCGGTTGGTTATGCAGGCGTTCAGGGACCCCGGAATTCTACCGAGGAATTTGGACCCTGACCCGCCACACGCTGCGCAAACGTCGACAGACAGCTTTCGCGCACCTTTACCGCGCGATATCCGCATCCGCTCGGAGACGTACGTAGCTCGCTTCGATGAGAGAAGCATCCACTGACTTTTGCCTGCCTTCAGGGTACGCACGAAATATTGTCAGACATGCAGGACATACCGACCGCCGCGGTCGAGTCACTGCAAAATGGTCCGTGCTCGTGGAGCGCCTTAACGAGAATACTGCTGATTCGTTTCGAGTCTAGTGCGATAATTGCGTAGAAGGTTGCGACCATCACTGCCAGTGGGTGAACAATTGTGTAGGGAAACGCAACTACACCACCTTTTTCACTTTCCTGACGTCCGCGGTGAGTATACGGCGTCGTTATTTCCCAGGTGTTGCCTTTATCACCGCCATGTCTCGACTGCTGTCATGCTAAACGCCATGATACTGACTTGTTGCGTACCGCCACTGGCGTAGGTTGCAACCTTGATTCTCGTGATCTGCACGAGTGCCATTCACTTGTATCTCCTCACCCGCGCGCCCTTCCGGCTGGACTTCCGCAAGGCACTGCAAACGCCGGACGGTTCTGGGAGTGCAACAGCATTTGTGATGTCTGTCCTGGTGATATGGCCCGTCATGGCCCTATGGCTATATCATACTCGGGTAAGTACCGCCCGGCCTCTTTATACAAATTTCAGGTTGGTGCATGCATGTACTGATGGAATTTTGTCGGTGGAATGACAGTTGCTGCTACTCAATGTCACGACGATTGAGCAGGTGCGTCAAGCCATGCATATCTGTGATCGCAACAGTGCTGATCACGGTCGTGTAGATACGCAACGCAGCGCACAAGTCGTTGTTCGACGGGCCTGCCCCCGCGAACCCGTTCTCGCACGGCTCCTGGAGACGCAATCTCATGTATGTGCTGTGCCGACCAGAGGGGTACTCGTGGCTAGACCCAGCAGGGTTGGCGACTGAGGACAGGCGGGAGATGAATCCCGGGCTGTTGCGTGATGCAGAAGGGGGGAGTGCAGTGGGCGATGCGTGGACGGTGGCGATAGAGGAGGGCAGGGGAATGAAGGCGCAGTGACATGTGGAGACAGTTTCACTATATCGGTATCCATGGATGCTTTTGGCCCGCGCTGCAGTCTGCGATAGGTATTTTATGGTACATTATTCTCTGTATTCTGGTAGATTCCGACTGTTGAGTCACGGACGGTGTTTGTGCTCAGTGTCTTCTGTCCACGCTGCCCGCTTGGGAGACGCTTCTCGGTACCTGATATAAAGTTTATTGGCCTTGCAGCAGTGCGCGAGCGATCCGACGTGGATGGTATGGCGGGGACATCCATTTAGAGGGCGGGCTCATGAGTCAATCTGGTGCCTGGGAAGCGCGTAAGGATGATAAACGCCATACATAATTGAGTGTCGCGATCAGGGGTGGAACGAGTTGGGTGCTCGACGCGCCATGGAAGGTAGTCGGAATAGGAGCAGGCTCACGGGATATTCTGATAGCAGAAGGCGGTGCAATTTTCTGGGGCGTAAAGAGGGACTCCGTGCGCGGCAGTAGTGTACGTACGGATTCGCAGGCCAGGAGAGGCAGAGATGATGAGCAGCGACGGTGTTCTCAACGAGGATGGTGGCGGGGACGGATATATAAATCGGGGCATGGTGATGGCTGATGACCAACATGCGCGCCCCCAAGATCGGGCGATACGATGGCATAATGACATTGACGGCCCGATGACACGGAACCGCAGCGTACCCTAATCGCCCTCGACGTCGCGCACCGCAGCGGCCCTGGCGGCGTCTGCGTGGGGCCTGGGAGAGGGGCGGGATGGGCGGGGTCGCGAGGCACGACCGGGACGGGCGGGTGCCACGCTCTCCATATCGGGAACAACGATCGCCCACCCAGCGTGCGATCCGGCATTATTCGGCGAGGGTGTGGATGACGTAGGGAAAATGAAGCTTCACGTGGAGGCGCTGAGTTTGAAAGATGGATTGAGCTTGAAACGGCAGGCGATGGGCGCGTTCGGCATCGCGACGCCCCTCCCACCAGACACTACTGCGGCAGCGGCCAGGAAGCTTGCAGCACGATCTAGCGTCGGCGGACACCGCGCTCGACGACCAGGTGCGTGTGTGTGCGCATATGCGGGCAGCCCGCGAAGGCAGCGGGGGCTGATTGAGTCGGGCAGCTTAGTAGCAGGATAATAATCACTGCCATTTATAATCTGGCATGGACCGTAGTCCGAAGCCGGCCAGTGCCCCTCCCCACAACTCTAACAAGAGCCAGGAAGGCGCCGATACACAGCAGCCCAAGCCGAGAAAGTCGCGGAACAAGCAGCCCTCCGCACTCCCTCGCACAACTGACCCCCCGGACAACCCGGACGGCCGCAGTAGTGCGTCTTTCACTTTCCACTCCTTTCTCCGCACCAACCGCCATCTCCCCAGCGTCCCGCACCTCCAACGTCCGCGACCAGCCTGAGCGCGACGCGCCCCGCTTCACCGCTCACCTCCAGCCCTATCCCGGGCCTACTTCCCCCGCCTACGTGATGAACCCCTCCTATCCGGTCAACGGCAATCCTTACCCCTCATCGCCATCGCCCTTCCACCAGCCACCCGCCGCTCCATCTCCGGCCAACGGCCAGAGCCCTCAGGCCCCCTCCGCAATGCCGAACCATGTTACCCACTACTCTTACGCTCTTCATCACCCTTCATACCCGCAGCACGGTTATCCTTCATACCCTTCGTACCCGTCCTCGGGTATGATGCACATATACAACGGCTCTGGTCACCCTGAGGGCAGCGCGCGTAGTCCCTCCATGCCTTCACAGGTCCCGCCGTCCTCGTCCATCGCGGGCACTAAGCGTAAAAGGAAGTCTTCCGATCCTCCTTTAGATTGCGGGGCATCTAATCAAGATGATACAACAGATTCTAGCGGTGACCTCGCGCGCACCTCTTCGACACAAGGTTCCCCGAATGCTGTTGCTGACAGCAAGAAGCGCACTAAGACTCAGCGAGCATGCGACAGCTGCCGGAGTCGCAAGATCAGGTTGGTGTTGTATCCTCCCCGCCACCCTCCTGGTTTCCCCTCAGCCGGTTGCCTTTGCCGCCATGTTGTATCTATTTCATGCCCTCTGTGTTCTTCCCGAGCGGGCTGACGCCTTTATCCGTTTGACAGATGCGACGTCTTGATCGACAGCGACCCGCCAATATGCCAGCATTGCAAGCAGTATGGCTTCGAGTGCACGTTCTTCCTTCCAATCACCGAGACCCGGTTCAAGAAGAAAAAGATGGAAGAAGAGGCGGCAGCGGCAGCGGCTGATAAAGAGAAGGAGGGTGAACGGTCTACACGTTCTCCGCAGGCTGAGAGCGGAGGGAATAGCGCAGATGTGAAGGTGTATGGTGAGTAGATTTGGTATATTTTTGATATTGCGCATTTAGCCGTTTGCATAGGTCCAACTTCTGCGACCTACATGCTGCACTCACAGGCTCTACTTCAGTCGCGCGCGTATGAGTCCTTCGACATGCGGTACCATCACTCCTGGGACGTGAGCACAGGTGGCGATGGTGTCATCCGCGTCCACGAACCTCAACAAGGCGAGTTGCAGCTTGCGCTGCCGAAGCCCATCGACCTTCGGTTAGAGCGAGACTTCATCGAGAAACTCGTGAACGCGTACTTCGTTGACGTCGCACCTCTGCTCCCCGTCGTGACTCGTGAGGAGTTCATCGCGAGCAGCCCACCACCCCCCGTGCTGCTGTATGCTATCTGCCTTGTCGCGGCCGCTAGCCGCGAGGTGCCCCAGAACGTTTACGACTCATTACGATACGCAGTGAACAGTCTCATCAAAGCGGAAGACGTTATGAGCACGGCGTCGACGGTCAACATACAAGCGTTGCTAATCCTGGCAATGTGCGGTGACTGTCACTCTCAGTTTGTGCCTAACGCGCTCTCTGCCCTTTGGATCCGTCTCGGATCCGCAATTCGAATGGTGCGCTCTCAAGCGTGACCCCGTGGCCATTAGGCTGACTATATGCTACCCGTAGGCTCAAGATCTTGGCTTCCACCGTGCGGAGTCGATCAAGCAGAACCTGGAGCTTCGGCGACGTTTGTGGGGTATCTGCGTGATTAGTGATCGATGGTAGGCTTCCCCCTGCCTCCGACGCGCCCTTCGACGCTTCGACACTGATCGAATATTCCAGGATAAGCCTCACTTACGGCCACCCGCACATGATCGATGTGCAGGACTGTGATGCGCGTCTGCCATCATCTGGCGACCCCAACGACAGGTATCTTGACGAGCTTGTTCGTCTGAGTGTTATTCTGGGCAAGGTGATGAAGACAATATACTCGTAAGTGCGACGACGCTGTTCTAGCAGTCATTGTCACGGCTTATCACTTTATAGGCCTGCCGGTTTGACCATCGCTACCGATGACCAACTTCAAGCACTGCTAGCTGAAATCGACGCGTGGAAGGCGAAGCTCCCTGAGGACCTTCGCTTTCACGGCCCTGACACACCCCGGAATGCTGGTAAGCAATCATGAACCCTTGCTTCCAGTGCGGCATTGTGACATGCACACCCTCCTTGTTAGGTCTGCTTTTCATGTTCTATGTTTGCGTGAACATCTTGTTCTGGCGGGTGTTCATGCGGATATCATACGCATGCCCCGCACATCTCAAGCTCGCTCTCAGCGTCGAGAAGTGGACGGAGCTCGTGCAATTGTCCAGACATGTTATTGATTGGCTGGACGCTCATGAGCAGCTGTACGATGTATGGCTCCTGGTCGCCTACTGCGCCACATCTTGTGCGCTGGTGCAGGTGCGTCGCATCATCGCTATAAGTCGCCCCCGCTCACGGTATAACTCCCGGCAGTACCATACATGGGCGAGGCGACGTGACCCGGAGGCGCAGTTGAAGCTGAAGAAGCTCCGTGACTGTATTCGCAAGTGGGAGGCGTCTCTATCGCCTGCCCATATGTCGGCACGTCGAAAGGCCCGTCTACGAACGCTCACAGACACCTTTGTGCTTCGTTTGCTGACATCCGCATCCCTATATAGACGGCGGAGATCATTGCCCTCCTATACGAGGCAACGCAGGGTCAGCAGGATCCAGCGGGAATGCCAGCGTTGAACCCGACGAGTGGTGTTCGCGGTAAACCACCCTTGACGGAGAACCTGGTCTTCAAGAAGGATCCGTCGCGACCTGGTGGTGGCGTCTTTATCGCACACACGAGACCGAAGGATGGCGAGGTTGACGAAAATCTACCGGAGGGCACGATCATTAGCGGGGATGGCAACGAAGGTAAGGCGCCTGCGGATGCGGTGTCTGGCAGTTCAAGCAATAACTTTGCCGTCTCGTCCGTTTCTTCCTCTACGTATCCGGCGTGGCCGTCTGCGTCGGTAGCCGGGAGCTCGGGACGAGGCCAACAGCCTCTACCGCTACAGGGGCCTTCACGGCAATCGCAAGAACAGTTAGGACAGGACGCACCCATGGTACAGTACCCCCAGAGCGACGGGAGCTTTTCAAACGTCAATCCGGCGCTGAACGATCCATCATTACCGGGGAACGTCCAGGTCATGAACGTGTTGGATGTGCCGCAAGCATCTAATACGCTCGAACAATTCGCCATGGCGGACACAGTCTTCATGGAGGGTATCCCGAACAGCATGTTCGAATGGAGTGAGTCTCTTACGTGTGTGGGCCTGCCGTTACTGACTTCTGACCGCACAGACCAATGGGAGAACTTCTTTGCTCGTGTCGCGCCTCAGTTGCCCCAGTTCCAGCAACAACCAGCACAGCGGAACGATGTCGCTATGCCGAGCGCGTCTTCGACGCAAGCGCCGAACTCCCAACAACAATACCATTATCCAAGTAATGGCATGTAGTCCCGATGTGTTTTAGTGTCCGTCTTGAGGACCCGGTTGTCCAGGCGTGTAGGCTGAGAGACTTAAAGTACATTAATCCATGTTTACTAAACTCCTGCCACGTCGTTTACTCTCTCATCGCTCTCCTGAAGTGTTTGTCTCCACATTGTCATCGTTATCGTGATCGCTTTCGAGCTTATTACCCTACACATGGTTCTTTACCTATGCGGCACACAACCACGGCGAGTATCGGACCCCAATTTCAGGTGCGTGTTGTGCAACTGCGGATACGAGTTGACGCCCCTGCATTGATCCTCTGGATGAAATAACCGCCACAGGAGGTCGGATGTTGTTATCCGATTCCGCCGGTAACTGATGGTGCTGTGATGAGGAGGAGGTATCCATTCAGCCAATGGTGAAGCTGCGTATGGTCCAGCTCCGCGTCCATGCTGCAGGATCATTCTTGGAATTGCACAGACGTTAACTAGGCAACCTCGCAGACTGCTCGTGCTTAAGCGTCGAGGATCCCGACATATCTATGGACAAGGTTGACCGGCTGAACAATCTCGTGGGTAGTTCACACCATCATCTTGACCTTGTGTCTGAAACCGTGCTTGACTGGGCACACAACGTCAATGTACAAACGGCGACAGATAGAACAATGCGGCAATGGGCGCGGTCCTTGTCTCAAGTCTTTGATGGTAGATCGAACGAGTCCGATGCTCTGTCAGCCTCAGGCACAGACGTCACTTAGTAGCATCTCGGGGATCTTGTCATCCAACGTACGTTTCCGGTGCGGACGGTCCGCTGGAAGCGGCCCCTAATGTTCTGAGCGAGCGGGAGGAGCCAAGTAGCCTCGATATTCGAGGGGGCGTTTCGCATCGACGTGAAATTTCGTTCCAGGAACACGCCAACAGCCTTTTTGAGCAGCGCAATTCGCAAGGAAGGCGTTGTTTGCAATGACGCGAGGAACAATCGAGATGAGGGTACTGGATAGGAGATCTGGTAGGTGCCTTGGCTATCGGATCTGTTCTGCGTGCGCGACGTAATAGAGGACGGATGACCCGTAGAATTCCTCGGCACCCAAGCAAATTGGTGAAAGGTAATTCATGGTAGTAACATCATATGTTGTGTAACAGATTACGTCATGCCTGAGGTGCACAGAAGATATAGAACCTACGGTTTTATCTGCGGCTCTCCCGTGAAAATCCGCGGATGCTCTCGCAAATCGTATGATATAATGACGTGGTGGTCACGGTACGCCCAATCTGTTATTTCTATGTTGTATTCTGGTTCTCTGCTATCACTGTAGATTCCAGAGTATTGAAGCTGTCGTTTTTGGATCATGCTCACCGGTTTTGTGGGCTATATATAAGCTAAGGGTCGATGATCACAGCCTTACGGGATTCTCGGGGTGTATAGAATGATATCGGACAATGCACGGTACGTGAACGGTGATTGTTCCGGCCCCCGCTTTCCCCGCTTTCGCTGCCATTGGAGAATCTAATCATATATGATCCCGTGAGCACACCCATATACAGTTTTTCTGTGGTGTTGCTTATTACCGGGACCGAATACAACACACCGTCCAGTGCGGTCCCTTATAGCCATGACTACGTTGCGTGCCTGTCCTCCCGCAACTCTAACTCTGTGCATTCCATGATCTGCGGTGGATGAGCTTTCAGGCTGGTCTTGTTGAAGGAGTGAAATGGAAGTGGCTATAAAGGCAGGAGAACGAACCTCTTGAGGGAATCTGCTGAGGGAGTCCTGTTAGGCACACAGGAAAGCAGAGGAAGGAACGATACATTTAGAGGGCGTATCCAGCCCAGTTTATATACATGTGTGAGACCATCACCTGATGGTCGAGTCATGATGAGTCATAAGCGTAATCTACGTGAGTCATCGTTAGTAAGACGGAATCCGGAACTCCAGGTAACCGGTAATATCATATGCTTAAGGAGCGGAGGCCCGGATGTCCGGTATCTAATCTACTGAGATAGGACGAGAGATAATCGAGTCCTATAGATAAGATAAAGAGCGAAAGAGAGTAAGCGTACAATACGGTACGTAGCGTTGCAGAACATAATACAAGTCCATACCAGGCAAGCCTGATAAGATAACGCCCGAAATGGTAGAAGTTCAACACTCCCACTTGTTCAAGACGCTATGACCATGCCAGTTGACGTTCGAAGTTTCTCTATTCCAGAGAGTGGAACGTTCTTGGTCAACGCATCTGCAAGCTGGTCTTCGCTCGCAACAAAGAAGATATCGGTTTCACCCTTCTCGTAGAATTCTCGAATGAAGTGATACCGTATTTCGATGTGTTTTGTGCGGCGGTCCACGGCAGGATTAACCGCAAGGAAAATGCTTCCTTGATTGTCCAGACACAAAGGAGTGGGAGCAGTCATGTTGTCACCAAGCTCCTGTCCGAAGTTCCTAAGCCAAGCCATTTGACGACATGCATCAGAGGCTGCTTTATACTCTGCTTCTGTTGAAGAGAGGGAAACAGTGGGTTGGCGTCTGGAAACCCAAGAAACGACACAATTGGCCATGAGGAACACAAAGCCGCTTGTGGAGTGCCTATCATCGTGATCTTCTGCCCAGTCCGAGTCTGAATAGGCAATTAACCCGGAGTTGGAATCACCGTCGTAACAAAGCGCATAGTCCTTTGTTCCCCTTAGGTAGCGCAAGACATATTGTGCGAGGCGCATGTGATGCTTCGACGGGTTCGAGGCAAACTTGGCGAGTCTCGTTATGGAAAAAGCGAGATCAGGCCGTGTACCGAGCATAGCATACATGATGCTACCAATGACGCTCTGGTACTCAGTACGGAATACATCCGTTGCAGTTTCCGTGTTCTTCTCCAAAACTGAACCAGCAGGTAGAGGTGTCTTTGCAGGTTTGCAGTTAGACATTTGAAACCTCTCCAAAACGGTCTGAACGTATTCAGATTGGTCAACTAGAATCTGTCGCTTTTGACGATCACGACGAATCCTGAGTCCTAAGAAACGCTCTACTGGTCCAAGATCGGTCATCTGGTACTCCTTCTTGAGATGATTCTTTATTTGTTCAATGAACGGTTTAGAGTCTCCAAGGAGTAATAAGTCGTCTACATAGAGGACTACATAGCAGACTTGACCGTTGGTTTTACTGGAGTAAACGTAAACTCCTGCATCCGAATATGTCCGTATGAACCCTTGGTTTAGAAGAGTTCGGTGGATCTTAGCGTTCCATTGACGTGACGCTTGCTTAAGACCATAGATGGCCTTCTTGAGGAGGCAGACCCAATCCTCCTTGCCTGGAACTATCCATCCTTCTGGTTGTTCCATGTAGATTTCCTCTTCAAGTTCACCGTTGAGGAATGCTGTCTTAACGTCCATTGAGTCCATCTCCCAGTCTTCGAGTGCAGCATGTGCAAACATATATCTCAAAGACTCAAAACGAGCGACTGGAGAGAATGTCTCGTGGTAGTCTTCACCCCAGACTTGAGTGAAGCCTTTGGCTACTAACCGGGCCTTGTACCGACCATCATGCTTTCGCGCATACACCCATCTGTTCTTGACTATCTTCCTGTTCTTGGGACGGGGAACCAAGATCCAGGTGCCGTTCTGCTCATGAGACTTCATTTCAGAGCCTTCGGCAGCATGCCAGTGGTCCCACTCAGGGGATTTCCTTGCGTCTGAACGCGAGGTAGGAAACCGATTCCAAGTAATTGGCTTCCTTGAGAGCCTGCAGTATCATAAACGCTTCCGCTCGCTGATCTCCATGAGAATCAGTTCGTCGGTCGATCCGAGCCGGAGGCTCATCACCATAAACGTTGTCCCTATTCCTGTTTGGGTTCCTCCCAGCATTCTCTCGACGAGGGCGAGTATATACTGGCTGAGGAGGTTGAACAGGTTGAGGACGTTCTGCAGGTTCAGGGAGCTCTCTCTCAGGTTCTCCCACTGGTTCCGGTTCGTCGATGTCCTCATAAACATCTTCGCTCTCTACCGGTAGAGGAAGTGGAATTTCGATCTGTTCCTCGTCATCATCCTCAGAATCAGAGTCTACAGGATCGAATAATGGCGGACCCAGAGTCTTCGGGTTAGCCAAATCCTTACGTGCCGGAAAGGAATCTTCATCGAAGGTCACATCACGAGACACAACGAA
>JABYQK010000141.1:0-89906 GCA_022606075.1 Fomitopsis betulina
CTCTCTGTCGCTTCTGGCCTGCTGCATTCGACTTTATTCTTAACGGGGTCCCGAAAAGGGCAATGCCCGCGGTTTACTTGGATTTACAGACAGGAACGATACACGCTCATCACCGCGGCAGCGAAAGTCTATACTGGTGTACATTCAGCGGAGACGACAAATTGCCGATGTGTTCGATTTCAACTCGACGTACCAAGTATCGTACGTCAGAATGGACGCCCGTCAGGGGTGCATAAAGGGAGACCAAGGCCACCAGCGGTGCATAAAGCATCCCGTTCAATCCCACTCGCCGCAGAACTACCTGGATCATACCAGTGATATCTTCCGCCCTCTTCGCAACCTAAGCATGCGGCTCGCGTCAAGGCGGCTCTGGATGAACTGAACAGATACGCTGTCTCGCTCACGCACGGTGCATCCCTTGAGCAGCTCAAGGCGATCCACGAAGCTCGCAAAGCGTCGTCGAAGAGTAAGCGGTGCTCATTCTCTTCCTGATTGAGCTGCTTATTCTGCACCCTTAGAGGGGACCTCGTTACCAAGCTCCTCACAGACCCTGATTTGACCGGTATCTAAGTTGACTTGTTGTAGAACACGTTTTGCGCGTCGATGGGTACAACTGGCCAAAACGACCCTGGTGCAGAGGCCCTCCTAAAGAATTTCGAGGCCTACATGGTGTGAACAGGGAGAGAGGGGAGTATACTAACTGGCTAGCGATACATATATGTGCTTGACGAAAATATCTGCCATTCGGAGGGCTTAGTAGCGGGCTGAGAGTTTTCCTTCCATCTTGCTCATAGGTGGCCGCGATTCGTTCCCGTTGTAGCCGTCTCAATTCCTGGAAACACCGCCTCAAGTGCATTCCGAAGCTGTCTGAACAAAGAGAGGTGTGTCTAACTGAACATCGATGGTTTGTTGGTGTAATCGTACTTTCAAAGAATTCAGGCTGAGCGGCGGATTGTCAGCTTCATTTATCGGCATGCGTTCCGAGTAGATCGTGACATATGGCAACCTTTAGATACATGCAAGGTAGTCAGACTTAAAACGCTCGCATCAAGAGGACGCCCAGTGTGGCCATGGTAACGGCTCAAGCCCTTTAGCTTAACTGCCCGACATGCTAAACACTGGGAATCTCTTGTAGTGGTAGTGAGTTACTGAGGCTAGGATGTGCAACAGTACGTCAGCACATTTTCGAGACCCAAGGTCGAAGAACTCACTGCGCTTCACCCGTGGCGTAGCCCCCCGTCCCAAATTTGAGCTCACAGTCCTGAGAGCTTATAACCAGTATGTGCCAATCGAATGCTCAGCCAGCTTCATCTTAGAGGACTGAAACAACCACTCACCCAAAGACGAAGTATTTCAAACAGTCATCCCTGCTGTTAGAAAGACACATCAACGGGGTCAGCCAACGCCGAGTCTTACAGAAGTGTTGTTTGTAGCGTACTTGTTTAGTGCCACTGCGACCGGCGCAGCAAGGCCAAGATGTGCAAATGTGAGGCCCACGACGGCGTAGGTGCAAATGTGTGTGTAAAGCATCCTTTGTAGGCCGTAACAAGGTATGGAGGAGGACACAGTGAAGGCGCTATAGCTGTTATGCGCAGTGAACGGAAGGTGAATGGCCGGCCTGCGGATGAGAGAGGGGGCCTGCTCCCATTGCCCTCTAATATACCGAAAGAAAAGCAACCTATTGACAACTGTAGTTGGCATCCTTGTGGTCGTGGGGTTTCATCGCTGTCAGTTAGATGGTTTCGCAGCATGAAAATGACACTGTCAATGATTGTACCTATCTGATATTGACCCCTGCTTGTCTGTACGAAACACATATATCAATAGATGACAATGTCCGAGTCTCTTGGAGGAGTATGCATGCTCTGTAAAGAACTTCGGAAGAATCATGCCGATGGTTGGCCCGATCACGTTCGCGCAGTGGTCTGAAGCCATGATGGCTATGATGTGGCACGCTTTGACTCTGTTCTTCGTTAGGCTCGTACAGCCCAGGGCCTCTTGACTCTCCTGTTCAACAGTATGAACAGTATAAAATCTATCGCATCCAGAAACCTTCAAGACTACGAGATGATGAGTCCCACTTGGCCGGTCACTATGCACGTCATGACCGACGGTGTGGACCGCCCCATGGACTCCCGAGATGCTATGTTCATCGGGGGCAATGAGTTTGGTGGGACCAATGAAATAAGATGCACTATCAGTAATGCTGACTCCTGGCGAGATCGAAGACCGATACCGCAGGAATCGAAGAAGGAAACATCGATGAAGGGGGCAATGAGGTCGACAACAGAGGGCGGCGGATACAATCGCGCGCGTGCATGCCGGGGTCGCTGCTTGTGCGCATCCGCATCCCATAGCCGTCGCCCGGGAACAAGGCGCATGTGCTCCGGGGGAGGTGAGAGAGTAGTGGGGCGGGGCGGCAGCGGTCCATAAGTAGTTGCCAAGAGAAAGAGTAGTGTTTTCTGTCACCTCGTGCTGCACCCGCGCCGATTCTACAAACCCGCGCGGGCATACCTGAAATTTCCGGATCAGTTCCGACGACGTCAACGTAGCTGGGCGGACTTACCATGCACGGGAAAAGTGCGCCAATGAGCTGCTGCATGGAGCGAACGGTGGGGAGTAGTGAAAGTCTGCTAGGGCTGTTTTGAAATGTGCTAGGCACGTACCCGGGGATCCGGCATGTGAATACTGAAACTCCCCGTGGACTCCCCTCGTCATGTCCAAGCACGAGTTGCCAACGTGATAAGCTATAGGCATATCGTTAGCCCACATGCTGAATCCCGCCCTCACGCTATGGCCAACTCAATCGGACAATGCAAGGATGAGCTAGTAAGTTACTACAGTTGCATCACTCGCTCGGCGGCCACTGGCCGAGCGATAGCTCTACAGAGAGCATGCCGCGCAAGTTGCGCATGCTGAAGGCTACAGTGCAACCTAGTCATGAAGTGTGAAACCCTCGCTGTTGAAGAGACGAGCAACAACAAACATCGATGATCAATTAGGCGCCTTGGCCACACTCGTGTAGGCGCCGAGGACATATAGCGCCCCTCGTCTCGAATTCAACGTTCAACCCATACCGCCACTTTCGTCTTTGTTGCCACATCACCTAACCATCCCTGAAATACCAATGAAAGGATTGCTCTAGTGAGGCCTTTCATTGACACCATCGAGAATACCAGACTGACCTAGCTGAAGCACAATGACATCTCCTACAAAGAGACTGTCGACGCCGTATCCTCGCATCGAAATCGAGGAGATCTTGCAAGCTGAGGAAGAAGATACGGAGAACGAGACAGAAAAATACACAACGTACCATGGACAGTCGACGATCATTGGGCCCAAACCCAAGAGAGGTTATGGGGTCTTCGCAGATATACTCAACAAAGAGTGGGAGCTGGAGGAGGGAAGAGTCTACCCTGCAAGTACACAAACACACACGGCACAGACAGGGATCCTCGTGAGTCAGGCAGTGCTGAACCGTGTATGGCTTTGTACTCACCGGCAGTTCCATGACCAGGACGATGGCGGCCACAATGAATTGCCATCACTCATGTACCCCATGCTTCTGGTTCTTCCCAGAGCAAACTCATCAGCTGGAGGCGATGGTGAGCCTGAGGACGAAGAGGAAATGATACAAAGAGCTACCATGAGGAAACTTGGCTTTTCCGTACAAGACACGGATCTCGTTGCGAGATACCTTGCCCGAACACCAGAGGCCGTAAATATATGCTGTCAATGACCTTGGCTCTTGCTCATCCTGTATTACAGCCATCCCTGGAGCAATGGGTCCCACAATGGGCCCGTGCTGCTGAGGCAGCTGCCGTGTACAGACCAACCACGGAGGATCAAGGAGCACTCATCTTTCAGTCTCAAGGACTCCCTGCAGTTAAACCATTGGTGAGTGACAGCGCTGCTACATATATGACGGCCGAAACATACTGAACCGAGTGACAGGCCAAGATAGCGGATCCTGAGCTCTTGGAGCCCATCGTTCCGATCGACCTGGGCCTTGTTTTCAGGTATGATGGGGGCGTGCTTTACATAGAGTACCCAGCGGTATAAGCAACTTTGAACGTCGAGAGCCCTATTCGAGGGACCGAATCCGATGATCCGTAGCTCTTGGTGTGTACCGAACGTGTCTGCAAAGATTAATAGACATGATATACGGTCTACCTACTCAATCGCGTGTGTATATGTCGGAAGCTCAGCCACGTGAGGTAGATGGGAAGTGCATGCGACATGCTTCAAACATTTATCATCCAAAACATAGCCCGTACCACAGACGAACGGGCCCGCTTGAAGGCAAACACATCAGCACGTCCATGAAGGCGCCGCTTCGAATACAGTCTAGCGTCCGCACCTGATGATCGTTGCGCAGCCCGACCCTCGCTGCAAGGGGAACGGGAACGACACGCGGTAATCCTGGCTGGCGGATGGGATGCTTTTTGTGAAGGGCTTCGGTTAAACAAAACGGAGCGTCCAGCAGCAAGCCAAGGGCTGAGCGTTGAGTACATCTCTGCAGCAGGGGCCTCCTTTGTAGTGACCGATAACGAGGGTCGAGTGGGCATGTGGGTCTACGACACGGCGCCAGAGATATCGTATATTCCTGCTGCTGACGACCTCGTCTCTGCCCAAGTTCATGGCCAGGTGATTCTCGGTCTTCGATGCGATTTTCAAGGCGTCCAGCAAGAACGTCTCGTGGGGGAGCTGTAGGGAGGGCCGGGCAGATCATGGGCCAGGCTAAATGCGCACTATAATGAAGGCCGAAAAATGGGTTGATGGCCCTACGATGGCACAACGAGTTGGGGAAGGGGCTGCGTTTGAGACGGATGTCGACGGATGGTGTCGAAGGCATACGCACCATGTTTTATGAGTCCACCTCTCCGGTTTTTGTGGTCGCTTCACCCCCTTTTTGTCTGGTGCCTTCGTGATCAACCGTGATAGTCCTGGGCGCAGTATACGAAGCGTGGTACCGCGTGTCATAATGATTCTTGTGTGGCAGTTTTTGCATCGAGAACGGTAGTGAATGGGATAAGATCTCAGGTGTATGAACAAAGCACCAGCGATGGATCACGGATGTACCACTCATTCTCGATTCGGCAGTTGCCAGTTGCCACTACGCTCAGCGCCTGCAAGTTGCAGTTTCGCCGGCTACAGCCGTTCAACAGTATTGTTTAATAGTCTCTCCCCAACATTTCTTCGTTTCGACGAAAATACAAGGCAGCCTTGCGCTTCCGCATACAATAGATGTGGTGGTCACCCGACTCTCAAAAGCATTGTACCTCAAACCGCGCCTGCTCCGACTCTCGAACCCATTGGGCGACAGGCTCTGCACCGTCTTCGACGCCTGTGCCCTCCCAACACAAGATGCGGGCGCGCCCGTGACGAACATGATGCTTGGCGGACCGTACTACGCCGCGCGTCACTCAGGCTTTCAAAAAATAACGGCTGCCCCTAGCTGTAGAGCGATATCCAAACCGCTTCAATCCACGAGGTGAAGCAGACGCAGACAGGAAGTCCAGTCTGAGAAGCCCAAGTACAATTGCACGGGTCAGTGGCACGACAGTTGTGCGATGGTCCAGCAAACAGCGAAGTATATGCAGTTTAGCGGATATGGAGTCTACTATGCGGTCGTGTGATCATGAGAGATCTACCTCAGAGTCCCATGGCACCTGTACGACGCCGACCGCGTACACCCGTGACGATTCGTCCGCCTCCTCTGCCCAGCTCCTAAAATACCCCGCACTCTCGCGCGTTTTCCCCGAGCTGGCGCTGCTTCGGCGGTGCTCTTCCCCGATCGGAGCGAGGGGCTTAGCGTCGACCGCGATGTCTATCGAGCGGTGGCTCGCGTGCGAGTGCGCATATGACAGGCGCGGCGTCGGTGTCAGTCGTAGGCGGTGTGGCGACGGCATCGCGATGAGCACGGAGATGCTGACGGCGCGCACGGGCGGGGATGACGGCTCGGGGATGGAGGGCACGACAGACATGCCCGCGGCATCGGCGGCGTGTACTGCGCGCATCCGCCGCAGGGTGCGGATCGCGAGGAAGATCGACACGAATGGTACGAACTCGAGGATGCGTAACCTCCGGGGTAGCTCCGGCACCTGCACATGCGGCTCGGACATCGCAAACTTCCCGGCGATCTAGCGAGCACTTTTAGGGCTGATAAGATAACGCTCGATATGATAAGTCCTTATCAAGCCTTCATAAGCGCTTGTGACAATTCTTTTTATTTTATTTTAAATTCTACGAATTTATACTCCATACTCTAAGTACATGCAGAGTATCTACTGAATATTTCAGTCTTCTCCTTCCGCCTCCGAAGGAGGCGGGGTGATGACATAAAGCATTCCAAAGTCGTCCAAAAATTGCTCATTGTCCCTCTCTTCCGCGTCTAACAACCGCCCTTCAGGTAAGATGAACCCCCGATGAGGAAGGTCCACCCACCCTTGGTCTAGATGCGCAGTAATAAGTTCCTCCTCCTCTAATTGAGAGGCGCGAGGGGCAAAGTCGAGGGTAGGATCCTCGTGATCGACTGGGGCAATTTCATGTTCCTCCGCTTGTGACGGAGGAACTACTTCCTCTCCCAGTACTCTGTGTTCGGGCTCCATGACCCCGCGGATGGGAATGTGGACAAAGGGCTCGTCCATTATCTCATTTCGTTCAAGCGCTTCGCGCCTGCCTTCTTGAATTTCCTCAGTGTCCCTGTACTGCCACGTTCTGTACAGTTCTTCTGCGAACTTCTCTGCCTTCGACGGATCAAATGCCGCCGCGTATTTCCTATGGGCTTCTTTTTCGGTTCTTTTACGTTCCTTTTCAGAAAGCCCATCCCATTCCTTCTGGAATTCCAGAACTTTACCAGCGCGCCACACTGTGTGCGCTTCTAGTCTAGCCCACGCCATGGTGTGCTCATTGCCCTGGGCACGATCCTCCTTGCATTTGGAGAGGATCTCTGCCCATTCAAACGTGCCAACCATAGGGTTGAGTTGGAGGAACTTCAGGACATCAAGCGAGGACCACCCCCGTTGACGCCTGGAGTACCAAGACTTGCCTTGCGCAAGGTCCCGCTTGGAGAACGGACCCACGAAAGGCTTGCGCTCATACTTCTTGTGCCTCATGTAGTACGGGCACTTAAAAAGTATGTGATCTCGGGTTTCCCGGTACCCGTTTCGAAGGCGGCACGGACATTTGTCCGATTCTCCCGGTTGGAGAAGCTTAAAGCGCTTCTTGTATTCCCCACTTGGGAAGTGTTCAGTGATAACCCGCGTGAATCGGGCTACCTCCTTATTGCGAATCTTAGTGGGGAACACGAGTTCCTCATAAGTTTTGTCTTCGCCGTCTGCATTTGTCTTGCTCAGATCGACTTTCCCTAGGGATAGGAAGGGTGATTTGCCTGTGGTGCGAGGCTTTAACCCCTCGTCCCACCACAAACCATACCCTAGATATGCACTGTGACAAGTGCGAGTGGATTTGTCAGGGACACCCGGGACTCCCGCCACCGGTGTGCGCTTAACTTTGTACTTGAGGCCGGCAATGTCCGACCAATCTTCTATTACTTTCTGGCGGATCTCTTGTCCCCGGAAAGCAAATGATTTGTAATCAGGCAGAGGTTCGTCTGATTTATTAATGTCGGAAGCGAGTTTGTCCACATACTCGTTCCATTGAATCCCAACATGAGATGGGCTCCATAGGAATACAACCTTGCGGTTCATTTCCTTTAAATATTCACTAATCCACACACCGTGGAGTTGGCCGGAGCCAACCCCACTGGGTTTCATAGCGCGTCTCAAATTACCAATATTATCGCTGGCAATTACTATAGTGTGATCCGATGGACGGATCACTTCCATGGCTGCCTTGACGCCGAGATAGCATGCCTGCACCTCCGCGTCAAAACTCGTGCACTTCCCGGACATCCAAGAGTCCTCCGAGACCATTTCGTCATTGCGCGTAATGACATACGCGCCCGACGCCCTCGTTTTTTGCAAGTTTGGCTTGCCTTTGACCTGGAGATAATCGTCATCTTTCCCCGGGATGACAGACCCATCTGACCATATGATCAGGGTGTTTCTATCATGCATGTATGTGGACGCCGCAGGCGTCCATGTGTTATGGATCCAGTCTTTGAAATCATCGCTGACTTTTCCATTTTCTCCGCCCTTTTTCCTTGGGATAGATTTGATGTCGTCATCATGATTATCCCGCTTATCACGATGAAACAACACATGTTTGATGGCGTCATCTCCATCCCGGTCGATCAACCTGTCACCAGGCCTACATACCGATGCTAAGACATGGAATATTTCATTCGTTGTCTTGGCCATTTTCTCAAAGTGCACCATAGGGGACTTTGATTTGCTGCGCTTTCCTACTCGGAACGGCATTTCAGCGTTGAGATCTGATGTGGGGACGTCCGAGAGCTCCCACTCATGACTCATTAACGCCCGGGTTGGATGACCCGGGTGAAGAGTTTTGATACGGAGAGCATGCTTCTCCATGTATCTTGTGATGTTCACTTTCACCGGAACCACTCCGGCGATCAATTCCATGGCTCCAATCGGGGTCGTTCGGAACGCCCCCGTGATCCATCTGACGGCTCGGGATTGCGCCCCCTGCATCTCTTTCGCAATCCAACCAATCCCTTTCCACCCAGGTTTCCACCACAGGTGCGCGCCATAGCACATGAGCGGGAGCACATGTGCTATGTATAATTGTCTCTTTTGCATGGGGGTAAACCCCCGAAGAGAGTTGCCTAGCATGGTGAGAGTGGACACCGTGCTGGCTGCTTTAGCCGCGTAGAAGCGGATGTGAGATTTGAATGACAATTTAGGATCCAGATAGAATCCTAAATATCTCATTGACACCTTTGGAACGATGTGATTGATCTTTCGATCAATCTCGATCACTACGTCTGGACCTGTGGGCTTATCCGGCTTCCACGGTTTCCGCTTCTTCCAGAAGTGCATAACTTCCACTTTGTCAGCTTCTACTCCCAACCCGACCCGTAATAAGTCGCCATTAAGGGAGTGGAACATAACCTGCAGGTACTCCACATTGAGTTCTACCTGTGTAATGTTGCGCCGAATTGTTGATTTCAACGGCACAGCTACCATAAATGCACCGTCGTCCACATAGAACTTTAGTGTGCCATTCCCAGGCATCTTGCGATCCACTGGGAAGTGTTTATGTAAGATAGGAGCAATATACAGCCCCGATCCCATCGGAGAGAAGGCAGATCCCTGACCCACTCCCAGCGGTGTGGGAGTGGCGTCTGTGAGCTTGCCATTAAACAGGTACCGGGTAAACCGGCCCTTTAGATAATCAGCAAAGAACTCCACCAAGTCCTCCGCAAATCCTTCACGCCTCAGCATCTCAACAAGAATGCTGTGATTTAGAGACGGGTAAAATTGAGATACATCCAACAGCAACATTGAAGGAGTGAGATCTCGTGCCCAAGCTTCGTGCACAAAGTGCACAACTTCAATGCCAGCATCGGTGGTACTGTGTTGCATTGTACCGCCGTACTGGCATGGGTGCATGATGCCAAATTTCTGAGCATCAAATTGCATGTGCTTCGCGAGTATCTTTTCAAATAACTTGCCAAACACACTTAGGAGGCATATCGGACGATATGCTTTAGCTTTGGTGTAGTCCGGCTTGTTAGGCTTGGGGATTACAACCGTTATAGACCGCTTAAATGCAGTGGGGAACTTATGCTTTTTAATGCACGCATTAAAGAAAGCTTTAAAGAACTGGTAGACCTTGGGTCCCCAATGAATGTACGTGACGTTGTCATTTTCGTCCGTTTTCTTTTCTATGCAATGGAATATGGTTTTAGCCCATAACCAATTGATGTGGTCTTCCCCGCCGACTGAGGTGTTGCTCGTGTCCGCAAGGTTTTCCGATATCTCTTCATTGGAGATGTCATTAAACGTCCGAGTTTCCCATTTAGGAAGTTCGTCCATAATACTCATGTCCACTTGTCGGGGAACCGACGGAGTGAATTGTTCTCGGAATTCCGTTTGAAGGTCTTCCTGACTATCTATGATGGTGCCATCAGCGCGCTTAATTTGCACGCTGGAGTCAAGCCGTCTAGGCCGCGTCCATGCAACATAGTTAGATATGAGTTGCGGGTGCGCGTGAGCGATGATCTTATCAAAGAAGACCCTTTTAGCGCGCTTGGAAGCGGCAGCTACCCATTGGCATGCAGATTTCACGCCCTTTTGCATGGTATTATGTAGTTCATTGTACCGTTCATACTGGACGCTTAGACGTCCCAGGGTGCGGAAAGCTAAGCCCCTTAGCTTTCGCAGTATTTTATTCCTTTTACGGGCTAGACGCAAACTTTTGGAGGCCTGCGCGCACTCTTCATTCCACCACGACTTGGAATGGCCAGTGCGATTGGGTTTGGAAGCATGCTTCTTCCAGAGCTCTTGAATACCGGAGAATAATGCTTCCCCGGTGTTCTCAATGTCTTGCGCGCTTTCCCACTCAAGTGGGAGGCCCGCAATTAATTTAGCCACATCTTCGTTGAATTTCCAAGATTCCTTAGAGACCCGTCCAAGTGTAGGTTCAATGTTGGGCGCTCCGCCCGCAACTACTTTCCAGACCAAGGGCGAATGATCGCTCTTGTGCCTGGCTCCATGCTGGACCCTAAAGTCCTGTATTTCATAATCGCCTCTCTTCCACACCAAATCCAGTGTGTATCGAGGCAACGCTGCATTGTTTGACTGCCATGTAGGCGGTCCATCCTCACTGTTAACCAGGAGGAGTTGGAGCTCAGCGGCGAGATCCATTAATTCTCCGCTCTTCTGAGCATGAGGCGGGTTCATGTTGTGTTCCCGCGTGCGCTTATCCCATGAGGCATGGCGCAAATTAAAATCTCCGCACATCATAGAGATGGGAGGAAGGTGCGCTGACACATTTAGCAGGTGCGAGACTGCCGCATGCTCATTGCTGTCATTGTACACGTTGAGAACCGTGAACGGCCCATCCGGTGTATTGATGCTGACTAATAATGTGTCGTTATGTGACACATTACCTGTGATGACATGGGGCGATGCACCCCTCCACTTACGGTTGACATATGTTGCCACCCGCGAGTCTTTGCTTGCCCCATAGCAAGCAAAATTGCGGTGCGCGCATGTTTGTTCATACACATCACCCTTCTTGTTTTTGCTGGAGACGACCATTTTGATCTTTCCCCAAAATATTTCCTGCACGCATATGATGTCTGCGTCTCGGTACTTTTCGAGAAGCTGGGTAGTATTCTCGTGAGACTTCTGTACGTTCGCTGATACGCACTGAATAGTATACTGTGGAGCCGCTTCGGCTTCCACTTCCACGTCGTGATGTACATGGTCCGGTGCACCCTCGTGCCCGTATAAAATATGATCTAAATTTGGAACGGGGCCGGCTTCCACATTGCCTCGCGCCCCCGCTCCCAACTCCTGATCCATTCCTGCTAATAACCTTTCCGTGGCGGCTCTCAGCTCAGCATCCCGGTCGAGTGGCTCCGGTAGAGAAGGGGACGCGCTGCGCGCTGAAGCCCCCCGTTCAGCCCCGTTGTAGGTTGTCATTGATAAGGCAACTACTCACGAGATTTAGGCATCCATGACCATTCCGGTCACTTCTGCGAGTCCTTGAGACACCTCTTCGATGAAGGCGGTCTCCGCTGTCTGCCTCGCCTCGTCAGAAGCCTTCTTGGCTTCCTTGAGCGTCTTCTTGATGGAGTCAAGCTCCTTCTTCTCGCGCGCGAGTTGATCCTTCACCGACTCCGCGCGCGCGGAGTGGTTCTCGATCCACTTCTTCTCTGACGAATGCTGCCAGAACTTACAATTAATGCGATCCGAGGGGCCGTGACCCTTCGTCTTGCAATTGGGGCAGTAGGCGTGCTCCGGCGGACATTCGTCCGGAGCGTTGCCACTGTGGAGGCGAATCCCCGCGCAGCAAAGAGCGGAGCTCTCGTGCGCAAGGTCTTGATGTTTGGAGCCGCAGCGGCCACAGAACAGGCCCATCTGCGAGCACTGGCCGGCGGAGTGACCCCACCGCCAGCACCTCGTGCACGAGGGCATCGAGTTCCGGGCCGAAAGGCGCCGGATGCGGTAAGCACGACCAAAGAGTTTGATCGCGAACTTATCTGTGCAGAACCGCTCCGAGATGGAGCCGCGTACCGTGTCCTTGACGTAGCAGGCCCAGACGCCTGAGCCGCCTGGGTTGCCCTCGAACTTCGCGACCGGCGCGGAGGTAAATTCCAGGCGCTTGTGACAATTCGCGCTCCTCGTAAGTTCCTCACAAGAGCTCACAAGCGCATATGAAGCTCGTGAGCGTCAGACAATTGGTATGTTTACTATCTGGTCCGTGCGCACACTGAGTCAGCGCAGAGCGCTTCCATGGCGCTTCGACACTTCGCTCAATTTTCTTCTCCTTCCCTCCGACGTCGATGTCGGTCCTCGGTTCCTAGTGGAGCCCTGTCACTGGGCACACAACAAGTGTCGCGAGAAGCACAATGTGTTGACGACAATGAGAATCTCGTTGTAGTTGTCACGCTGTGGTCCCCGCGACATCACCGCAGTGTTCATCTACTTGACATCGTGTGGCGTACTCAATGACAATGCAACCCAGAAATCTCAGGAGCTAATGTGAGTCACGACTCACAACCTCTTCCCTGCATCCGCTTAGGGGCCTATGTCCTCCGTCACAGCACTCGAGCGATCTCGTTGCCGCCTGTTCACCGAAGCGAGAACATTGGCACCATCGCGCGCACACTGTGAGCTTCAGCGGGTGAATCAACCTGATTGTTCTCGCTCTGCACGGTGCACGACGTTTCGTACTTGAGTTGATGCTCGTTTACGGCGCGATCGTGAGCCGTGCACGCCGAGGATGTCGATTTGTGCAGCTTGAAGGACCCAATGAAGTGTATCTAGTAGGCACCGAGTCTAGCATGGCGAGGAGCCACGTCTTGTCCGGGTGCTAGTGCCCCAGCATTGCAACGCTATCTGTCCCCCTTGCCTCCACATTGTCCTGAAATCACAGCATGACGAGCCCTACACAACCATTTGCTTTTGTAGCTCTTATGACCTTACGACTGCTGGCCTGCAGCGTGCTATGTAAGGTGTATGTGTACTAATGTGGCTGGTGACATTGGTGCAGAGTCTTGGCCAGATAGTGGAAGTGTACCTGTAGTAGTTGAATGATAATAACTTAATACCAGTATTTGCGAAGTATGAATCATGATGCATGAAGGCTAGCCTACACATCTATGATATTCATGGGCATTGCATACAAGCCCTTAGCACAGCTGACACTGCATATAATGTCTGGGAGACAAATGTACATTACATTCTTACATCAACAATCACAATGCTTACAACATCCTCATCATCATCACATACGGTGTAAGCGGATGCCATATAAACAAACACCACTTATGAGCAATGATGCAAGATTATGAGCACTCAGAAGTTTTTCGGGAAGTTTGCGATGGAGGACAAGGGGGCATCAGTGTCCATCTCCTCGCGCACGTACGAGACGGACAGTGGCTACATGAACGCCGGGGTCAGCGGGGCTTGGCATGGGCAGGGGTAGGCGGTGCTTACCAGCAGGTCACAGTATCTGCTCACACACTTCTCGCGCTTGGGACAAACGTCGTACAGCCCCGGCACGGGTGGCTGCCGGATGCATTGGCATGCCGCATTCATCATGGTGCGCTGAAGCTGAGTTGATAGGCGGCGCGTCCCGAAGCCGCAGGCGACGAGGAAGATGAAGATGGAAACAAACGCGAGCAAGAAGCTGAACGGGAGCTGGCTATTCGTCGACGTTGTGCCGAGCCCGGAGTCGTCGCTCGTGTATGTCGATGACGGCGCGCTGGAGGAGGGAGATGCGGTCGAGGAGGACATGATGTTCGTGAGTTCGTTGTCGGCAGTCCTAAGGTCAGAGGGTGTGTATAGCCATAAAAGCGGCGCAGAGGCAGGGAGTCATATATGAGACAATATATGACTCGGATGGAACGGTGGTAGGAGGAAAGGCGCGTTCTGCGCAGAAGGCCGCATCATGGAAGATCCAGTTCAGCAAACTCGCTATGGAAGACACGCCCCCTAGCACTGGACTTGACAGACGCTGACCAATGAGGTCATCGAGTCTGAGAATGAGCGTAAATCAGTTGTGCGCCTAGCCGAAACAAGGCGTCAAGCACCGTGTATGTTGAACATGAATTCGAATGCAACCACCCCACAGTTCGTGAGGGGTAATATCATGCCTGATATCCAAGTTCGACCGGATATCACTTTGGACTTCCTGGCACTCCAACACTATACGGCCTAAACTTCCAGACAGTTTGAGGAGGATCGGCTGCAGACTGACGATCTATATGCAGAATATGGCGAATCGTACGCGGAATGTGCATCACGACCAGAACGCACCAAGTGAGGCTCCGGTTGTGCAACGTCGCGGGGGCTTATTAACCTCGATCAGAGTGATAATCGAGTCACTGGAGGTCACCGGAGGAGGTCCGGGCAGGTACAGATGCCTTTGTAATCAAGCTGCCCAATACTAGTGTGCGGAACCTGAAAGTGAAACACAATGCAGTGTTAGTGTTGCGCTATTACCATGGAGGCCAAGGAGACGTACAATTACACAGACAAACAAAGGCTCTTCCATGACGAAAACGCGTTACCCCTTTTCATACTTGTGTTAGGGTGAACATGCTTCCGACTGCATCTGGTACTCACCTTTGTTATGACCAAGGTTTCGAAGCATACGCGCAATGGTGCACCCCTAGATGTAGATGCGATCACTGGACCGCAACAATCATTGCTCTACAAACCTGCTTCGTTCAAGGATGTCCCCGCCATCGCCGGCGGCACCTCCAGTGCATAAAATGAATGAAGGCCGAGGACTTTGTTGGAGCTGAGAGATGATGGCGGGCGACAGGGGCGGAGGAAGAGACCGAATAGGGCACAAGGGTCCCATTACGGAGGAGGGTATACATGTTCACATTGTTAGAGCCAAATGGGGATTCCTACGCTGAACATCCGCCCTCCTCAGGCCCACTAGGGGCTACTCGCGGCATTGTACCGGCGAGGCGGTGGGCCCTTGGATTAGCCCAGTACATCTTGAACGTCCGCGCAGCGGGGCTATCGGGTCCCGACGCGGCGCACGCTGCCTCCCATGCCTTGCGAGCCCAAACCTTTGCTTTAGTAAAGTCCGAAACCTACGACAGACATGAGCAACGAAAAAACTGATAGATACGGCTGTACTCACCATAACGCATAGCTGGAATGCGTCGAAGCAAAATGTGGCCTCGTACAACGCGAGGCCCTCCTCCTGAAGCAGACAAAGTGCGAGTTTTGCCTGGCGAAGGGTAAGCGGATGGAAGTAAGCTGCTCGATAGTGCTCACTTACCTTGCGTATGCCCACGGTCGGCTCTTTCAAGCACGTACTGACCTCGTCATAGAGCTGCCGTATGCTCATCCTCCGTTGGTCACTCTTGGCGAGCTGCTCCCCCTGCAGCGCACAGGTCTCGCACGCGCACTCGAAGCCAAAGTGATCCCATAGGTTCGCGTTGCGTTCCTCCCGCGATCCCAACACGTCGACGTAGTTGATGCACAGCTCCTCGCCCGCGGGGACCGCCTGCAGTGTGCGGAACATCATCGCCTGCTTCGCCGCGTCCCATACGCGCCCCGCATTCGGCGTGCACGAGTGGTTGGCCCGCGCGGCAGTGAGGAAAATCCCGCGCCGCGTCTGCGGCGCGTCGTCGCCGCACGGGAAGCTATTGGTGTAGAATATCGCGAGGGCCGGGAGGACCTTCTCCAGGCTGTCGCCGCCCTTGAACGCGTTCGCGAGCGCGAAGTACTCGGACTGCTGTTCGCGGCTGCAGCCCGCGAGGGCAGTGAGGACGGTCGAGTTCGTGCAGCTGGCGTCCTGGGTGAAAAGCGGCTGCTCCTCGAGGAACATCGTGCCGCGCGGGAGTGCCTGTGTCGCAACGAGCCCCTTGCCCTTGTCCTTTATACCACTGACGTAGTACGAGGGTGGCTTGGGTGTTTCGAGCTCTGTGCCCGGGCTGGCGGGTGGTAGGTGGACCCGTCGCACGAGAGTGGATGCGCTACTCTCCCCAGCGAGGCGGAAGCTGGGTGGCAGTTGTGCCCTTCCCGGGCCGTGTACGCTGATTGTGCGCGACATTGTGTGGTGCGCCTGCTGCGGGCTGGAATATCTTCGCCTGGCGGTCTGAGAGGCGGCAAGGTGAGTGGGGAGCGTGCAAACGGAATGGATGCTGCGAAGAGGCAACGAACAGCGGAAAGTTGCGAGCAGCATGGAAGTAAGGTTGCTATAGCTGCTCCTGGAGAGAGAATCCACGACTGCTGGACAGCACTCATCGCATGCCTGATAAGATATAGATGCTTCGTCTTGACGCCATGCTTGTGTACATCCCTGCAAACGAAAGCCGCAATACCACTTCTTGCAACTGTAAATAAATCAGTCATCTGACGTGAGATGGCTGGCAGGTGTTGGTCGCCATGCGGTACGTAGGCATATGTCGCATCAGCGTGTATTCAGCCGCAGGATAATGGGACTGAATTCGTTTCCTGCAGGTTGGGTCGTATCAGATCGGATAATGTGCTTCTTGTGTTCGGTGGCGGGGATGAAGCGCTTCCTTTCACCCCGGTACCGAGTACGGCGAGCTTTGAACGGGCGCGTCACAACACCTAACCAGTCAAGTCAGTGGATGGGTTTCTACCCAATATAAGGTGCTATAAGGCAGGAGCCTGGGCCCTGGTACACTGATCGCAAACTCGCCTGCTTTGGATTCTAACACGTATTATCGACATTGTAACTGCGGACTAAGACCCATCCCTACCTGAAAGCTCCATTAGCTCAACTGTTGTACGTCCATCATCATATTTTGAATGAGGACCTCACCTGCCCGCCAGTGAGCTCCAGGATAATGAAGCACGTAACGCATATGAAGTCCGCATATCGGAAGCCATTGAAGGGAAACACGCAGGTCTTCACTAGCTTCGATGCGAACCATGCAAACCGCTGGAACGTTCGTCTGAGCAAGTGGGTGATCATGATGACGATGGACGTCAGTGGCTACAGAACGAACACCGATGGCACATTAGAATGCGGATTGTATACTAGATTAAGTAGTCTACTTACTCAGGTCACACTGTATCACAATTTTACTGATGTGCATAACATCGATGCAAACTACACATTGACAAGGCGGCCATCACTGCAGCGTTGGCGGCGGGCGCGGACCCGACTCTCTTGTCGTCCCTTCACTCCTAAAGTCTTCTTTGGGTTGCGTGCTCAACAACATTGCGGTCGGATGGGAATTGTGCGCCATAGATGATCCAAGGTGTGTAAATTTTTGTCATCGAGTTGCAGTCGCTTGACCACCGCATCAGAGACCAATGGCCCGTATAGCCATGGGGACACCAGCAAGCTGTTCGCTGGCGTACAACTGCCCTGTGGTCGCTCCCTTCAGAACCGGCTCGTGAAGGTGAGTAACATTCTAAGGCCACGCAGAGCGAAACTCAGCCATGACACAGGTAGCGATGTACGAACACATGGCCACGCTCTCCGGTGGACCCCCCAACGACGCACACACTAGGCTATATGCGCGCTGGGCAGAAGGAGGGTGGGGTATGGTCTGTACGGGCAACGTACAAGTTTGTGGGGACCATCTGACGCTGGGTAGAGACCTGGTCGTACCGCTGCGTCTCACCCGGGAGACAGTCGAGCCCTACACACGACTCGCAAGGGCAATCCACTACGGTGACCCGGACAATCGTGGACACTCGGGGACACCTCACAAGACGCTCGCGGTCATGCAGCTTTCGCATGCCGGACGACAGTCCACGAACATCATGGGTGGCCGCTGGCCTTTCGTGCCTCCACTCGCGCCGAGTGCACTCCCTTTTGGCCGCATAGCGTCCAATGATGACAATTTCGTGTCCGCGCTCCTGTCGCGTCTAATGCACACAGTTCTCTTCCAAACGCCTCGTGCAATGAACTCGACGGATGTCAAGAATGTCACGATGAGCTTCGTGAGGGGCGTGGAGCTGGCGGTGGCAAGTGGGTTTGACGGAGTGCAGCTGCATGCGGCACATGGCTGTAAGTGGTTTCCGAGAGGTTTGGCCAGTTCTCATATGTACCGTAGACCTTATCTCACAGTTTTTGTCATCGAAGGTACGCAAACATCACTGCGTCGAAAGCAATCACTATGCTAACGGATGTCCTGCGCCTGCAGACGAATCTTCGTAGGGACGAGTACGGAGCACCAGAACACGCGCTGCACTTCCTGCACGAGATTGTATGCGCCATCCGCGAGAACGATAGCACCCCTCGCGACTTCGTCTTGGGCATCAAACTCAATGCCGCGGATTACGTCACTTACACGGGCAAAAGTGAACTGTTGTCGAAATCACATAACAACGCGCTCGACCACGCATGCGAGATCGCGCGGTGGGGTTTGTTGGACTTCATCGAAGTCAGTGGAGGCGACTATGAGGATCCTGGTAAGCGTCTGTCACTTCCAACATGGTGTCCACTCCCCGACAGATTTCCTCCCAGCCTTCGTGTCGCAGCCGTCATCTGCCCGGCAGGCGTTCTTCACGGAGTTCGCGCATGCGGTCAAGCACAGACTCGCCTCCTCCCAGATATCAAGACCTCCTCTAATCTTGCTCACGGGAGGTCTCCGCACGCTGCCCCTCATGTCGTCTGTCCTGACGCACGACTACGCGGATCTGTTGGGCATCGGCAGGCCCTCTGTGCTACGCCCTGACCTGCCTCGCGCCCTCGAGGTTGCCACCGCAGGGGGGTTGAGGGCGGGCGAGTTCCCTATGATGCCTCTCCCTGAGCCCGACCTCGCATCACCGTCTTCGCGTCAAGGTTTCTTGCACTTGATCATCGCCCTCCTCCTCTGCTTGTGGACCCTGCTCTCCGTCCGCCTCCCGAAGCTTGTCGGCGCAGGGTCTGTGATGGCGTGGTACATAGTCATGATGCGGCGCATCGCAGAACGGAAAGACGTGGATTACGGCGTCGATGGCATCGAGGCTGTGCTGCGGATGTGGTTGTGGTTTGCACCCGGGCCAGGTGGGAGCGTCCTGGATTCTTGGTGGGTGACGGGTATAATAGGTATGTTGTTGGGCTTCATACTCGGAATCATGTTCTTGTGAGGGATATCTCAGCTGTAGATGTAGTATCAGCTATGATATCCAACAGATGTGTGGATCACGGAGAGGCATTGTCGAGGTCAAGAAACACCAATGGACTGTGCGCCAAGTGGTCTACTACACCATGCTATACCAACGTCGCCAGACTGGGCGTCCCGCTAAGTGCAGAAGATAGTATATCAGAACGGTGGGTCATCGCACACTAAGTAAGTTCTGATGCTACGTCAATGCGCCGCATCTTGACCTCGTACCACCACCATGTCCGATAGACGCCTACCACCATCGACCACTTCCCCCCGTCCCCCCGCCCGCAACGAGGGCCCTCCTGCCGACAAAACCGCTCGACCCGGTTCGACGAGTGCTGCAGCGGTAGGCACTACGCGAACCGCGGACTACAACGCTCGCCCCAGTGGCAGCGAACGCAAAGCCAGCGCGTCTGGCGTGACCCGCACATCCTCGTGGCATGAACATACCAGGGGCAGTACTGGCTCTCCTCTCGGGGAGGGCTACGACCCCCCCCCCACCTACTGGTGAAACTGTGCATGTCCTAGTTGCAGACACTCCGGCTGCAACCCAGTCGTCGTCGTCGGAGGTGGTCCCCTCCACCTTCCCTCAGGAGGAGGAGGCTTTGTCTTTGATTACAGAATCATGCAGTCGGCATCGGAAGCCCCCATCCCGTCGCTCCCCATAGGAGCGCATTGGGACAACCTCCCTCCCACGCCTCAACAGCCTGAGAGAGTCCCATCCCCCGTGGACGCGGTAATTAAAGACGTTGATGATGAGGTTCGTCCTTATCATTCTTGTTCACACGGTCGTGGGAAGCCTCACACCTCGTTGCAGAGCGACGAGGACAGTGACGATGATTCCACTGACAAGGACGACGACAACACGGTGCGGGTTGCTCCTTGCAAGAAGAGTGGGCCTGTTATCAAGTTGTCAGGAGCTGCTTCTGGTGGAGTCTCAGAAGTAACGACACCGAGTGGGGTCTCCTATGTGGGGGCCCTCTTGAGAGGCCACTCCTGCGGTCTCTTTGAAGGGCAACATTGAGGTCATCGAGACCGTGAATTATGCTCTTTACCAGGTTATTGCAGGCAGCACACCATATACAGTGATTTCGGCCATCACTTGTATGCTCTTTACCAGGCTATTGCAGGCAACACACCATATATGGTGATTTTGGCCATCGCTTGTATGCTCCGTGACGCTATGGAGATTCTCGCTTCCGGTTCAGCAGAGCTCAAGAAGGCCATGCTTGATGACATCACAGAAAGCAAACAGCTTGCATACCCATTGGAGGTATATCACTCTGTCCAGATTGGGCAGCACATTGCAGCACTGGCCCAGGAATATGCCAGTGTGGCTCCTAAGGAGCATATTGCTGAGATGAACTGGTGCTTTGACAACAACATTGTCAGCCCCACCCTTAACCAAGCCATTCAGGCTTTGGAAGACTGTGACTTGATTGTGAGGGGGTTCGATAGCGCTCGTGACATCATGTGCGAGATTGGTAGGGACACTTTCAGCAAGCCTGGTGTCGTCCAGCAGCACATGGAGGATGTGGGTAAAACCATAGAGTCCATGAGGAAGGTTATCCACATGCAAGTGGAGTGGGCAGGCAAAGAAAATCACTCACTCAAGGCTCAGGTCGCGGCGCTCACAGTGCTGCTCGAGTGGTTGAACCAGAACATGGTCGACATGAAGGCAATGATGAAGGAGCTTTGCCAAGAATTCGGCAGCCTCAAGGCTGTGACAACGGCTAGCACCAGCTATGCCAGCATTGCTGCACCCAAGGGTGCAGCCCCTAAGCCTGCAGAGCCTTTGGCTCCCACCCAGTGTTGAACTTCTACTATTTCATATGTTATCTAATCAGGCTCTCCTGATAAGGACTTATCTTGTGTTCTGCTACACTACTATATGTAGATTACATTCTTTTTCTTCTTATCTATAGATAGTTGATTATACCAAGTTCCATTCGGCATTCCACTTGGTATCCATTCAGTACTCCATTCAGTACTCCATTCGAGTCAGAACTCCGCTCCCTTGTCATATGATATTGACGGTTATCTATAGTTCCGTTTACCATCTTACTAACACTTATTCATGAAGCTTACGATGATGACTCATGACTCAGACATCATCTGATAGGTATACTGTACAATCAGATAATGTCTTCCTCTTGTGTATATATACTGGGCTCAAATGCCCTCTAATGGTAACATTCCTTCCTCTGCTCTCCCACGTGCCTAACGGGTTCCCTCGAGCAGTTCCCCTAACAGGTTCGTTTATTAGCCTTCACAGCCACTTCCATTTCACTCCTTCAACAGGTTATGAGCCCTGCGCTACACACGCATACCTAGTTGTTTTATCCCTGCAGGATCCCTTCAAGACTACGCTCCTAGGAGTAAGTGTAGCGTTTTGCTAGTCTTATCATAGACTTAGCGTTTGATGACCTGAAGTGCCAAAAGCACTGAAGGATCGGATTTCCAGTGGGCCTTTGCGCCATTTGCAAACAGTTTATCCTCCAACGAGACCTGAGAGAAAGGTCCATTGATGCCGACTCTACCTCATCAACATTTGATCCATCAATCTAACATTTTTGTGATTCCAGTTGCACCCACTCCCCGCTCCTGTCCACTCAAACCCCGCTGCCCAGCCACGTTCACTTGCTGAACGATTTTCCGCTCCCGCTCCTTGCCCGCTCCCTGACTTCAAGAAGAAGTCAACCAAAGAAGTCGTAGGGATTCTCAAAAAAAAGGTTAGTGCCACCATCAAGCGCTATCAAGCAATCTTTGACAAGAAGTACCTCTTTGAGTCACTTCTCGGAGACTCCCAGCACGCCCTCCACCGCTTTGCTGACCAGCTCAACTGGGTCAGCGACAACTTCAATAAGGCCAATCAGTGGTCTAAGCAGCAGTGAGATAGCATTTCATGGGCTTGTCACTGCGTTGGCACCGTCAAATTCTCGACGCTGCAGGAACCGCTCGTCAAGCGGTACAGGAAGGTCACGAAGGACCTAACGAGCATAGCCAACGGGGGCTATTTGGACTGGATCGTTTTGTAGACAGGTCGGCGTACCTAATGTTTTTGTTGCATATCACTGGAATATTATATAAGTCAAGCATCACATTGTGGCTTTGTCTGAGCATTTGCTAGATGAGAATTTGGAAGCAACAACAGCAGAATCTGCAGAAGAAACTCCATTCGACTGCAAAGGACTACCACACTTATTCAACTTCACTGAGAAGCAAGACTATCATCAATGACCCGCAGGACCTGAATACAGGTACTGGGCGTGTGAAGATACAGTCTGTAAAAACAGGTGGTCAGGTCCATATGCCAAAGGCACAGACTGGGGTATCTCAGTAAACAACTGGCAAGAGACCGATCTATATTCTGAGTTTGCTTCCACAAGTTTTTTCGAGGGTTCTGAACCTGAACCTCAGCATCTTGCTTCCATCCCAGAGTACGGGTCTCCATCTATCCCCGGCTCTAGAGCGTTTTCTCCTACTCCTGAAGTTTCTCCCATAAACCTATCTCCATCGTTTGTTCCCACTACTTTACCGTCAGATCTATCGAATCTCTTTGAAGAAGACAATGTAGAGGAACTACTAGCACCGTCTCAAGAAGAAGCAGAGGAATCAAGGTTATCTCCTGACCTCGCTTATGTTCTTGAAAGTTTACCACCTCCCTCCGTTTCTGAAGAAGTCTCAGACTTCTTCAAATTCCATATTCTTACATCCACCATGTCGGACATGAAGGCTGACAGTATCTCTGGCCTCAAAAAGTCCTCAGACTATAAGGTGTGGTCGAGCCAGATGCTCGGCTACCTAACGTTTATTGAAGCCAATGAGGCTCTCAAGGCTGGTGATCTCAAGGATGCGGACTACAAGAAGGCGAACACCCGAGCCAAGGGTGTTATCCTCATGTGCACAGACAACAGTTTCCATCACCTTTATGAGAATGAAGATGGTGAGGAGGTCATGAAATCGGCAAAGGACATGTGGGCATCACTCAAGGCGCATTTCGGTACACCGGACGCAGCATACATTTGGTCGCAGTTCTCGGCTCTCATCAAGTCGAGAGAGATGGACAACAACAAGCCAATGCAGGATCAAATTTCGAAGATCCAAACCGTACTTAAGGACATTGTTAACGGTGGCATTACGTTGGATGAGCCAACCCAGGCTCTTCTTCTGATGTCAAAAATCCCGGAGAGCTACTCGACAATGGTGTCAGCCATCATGGCAACTACCGTTCTCAAGGAGTTGAAGGTCGAGACTCTCGTGAGCAAAATTCTCTCGGAGGAATCTCTCTGCCGGTCTGGTATGGGACAGTCTGCGTCAAAGACTTCCCAGGTTAAAGTACACAACAGTAATGGTCCTTGCTCTCACTGCGGCAAGAAACACAGTTCGGACCAATGCTGGACTAAGTACCCACACCTGCGCCCAAAGAAGGACAGCGACAAGGGCAAAGGGAAAGGGAAGGGTGGCAAAGGCAACGGTAAAAAGGTGAACACGGTAGTTGTTCACACTACCACGGATGGGACAAAGGTCACTCAGTCCGGTTTGTCCTCATCCAATGGTCAAGGTGCTTCGGTGGTAGAAGTCAAGGAGGTGTTGAAAGGGGTGAATTGGAGTGGCTGTAAAGGCAGGGAACAAACCTTTGAGGGAGCTGCTGAGGGAACCCGTTAGGCACACGGGAGAGCAGAGGAAGGAATGATACATTAGAGGGCATATCCAGCCCAGTATATATACATGTGCGAGACCATCACCTGATGGTCGAGTCATGATGAGTCATGAGTGTAATCTATGTGAGTCATCATTAGTAAGACAGAAGTCCAGAACTCCAGGTAACCGACAATATCATATGCTAAGGAGTGGAGGCCCGGATGTCCGGTATCTAATCTACTGAGATAGGAAGAGAGATAATTGAGTCCTACAGATAAGATAAAGAGCGAAAAGAGAGTAAGCGTACAGTATGGTACATAGCATTGCAGAACACTATGTAAGTCCATATCAGGCAAGCCTGATAAGATAACACCTGAAATAATAGAAGTTCAACAGGAGGTTAAGTACATGGCTTGAATGGACCCTTCATGTAGAGTCTGTCCCCCTCGTACTGCTGGTTCTTTAGTGGCTTCATCTCTTGTTGTACATAATGGCGCGTCTGCTGACACTGGGTCTGCACAATTGAGCTCGTCGTTCTATTGCCCTGGTGTGAATAAGTCTCATTCGCATCAATTCAAGTGCATTGTGTGGCTCATGGACTCAGGTGCAAGTCAGACAGTCGTCAATTCACTTAAATACTTTTGGGATTACAAGCCGTACACGGTTCCCATCATTTTTGGTACAGCAGGAGATGCTAAAATAGAAGCACTAGGCTCTGGCACTATCAAAGGTTTAACAACAGTCGGAAATGAGCGCATGATGATTACTATATCCAATGTTGCATATATTCCTCAAGCCTCTGGCTGTTTGTTTTCTACTGGTATTGTGGAGAAATCAGGACATACGCTCATTCAAGGTTCAGGTCAGATGGTCATTTATGACCAATTGTTTTCGCATGGCAAAGTTTCTGGCAACATTGTTATGGAAGCACCGTACAACTTCCTAAACAATTTGTATTTTTCGTTTATGGACGTTCTGGACAGGAAAACAGCAGCTCAGCTGTCTACCCCTTTTTGTACCTGGCATCGCCGGATGGGGCATCCGTCTAAGGAAGTTATTCGCTGTTTACCTGATCATACCAAAGGTGTAGATCCAGTGGGAGTTGAGGATCAATCTCCCTGTGAAGGTTGTCAATGGGGCAAGTCTCATCGCGCCCCTTTCCCCACGTCTTACAAACGTGCTACAAAGCCTCTTGAGTTGGTACACACCGACGAAGATGGTCCTATGCGTACTCAAGCAGTCAATGGTGGTTTTAAATACTTCATTTCGTTCCTGGACGACTATACTAGTCTAGGATGAGCCTATTACCTTCGTCACAAGTCTGAATCGCTCCAAGTGTTCGAGGACTTTAAGGCATGGGCTGAGAATGTTACTGGTTATAAACTCATCAATGTACACTCGGATCGAGGGGGGAATATACTTCTGACACTTTCATGGCCCGTCTAAAATTCTATGGAATTGTTCATCAAAAGACGGTAGCACACTCGCCTCAGCAAAATGGGCGAGCTGAATGCTGGAATCGCACGATCATGGAAAAGGCTACAGCTATGCTTCACCACACTGGTCTTAGTCACAGTTTTTGGCAACTTGCAGTTGATACTGCTGTTCATATTTACAATCGCCAGCCTATGCGACGCCTTAAGTGGCAATGCCCAATAACTCTCTGGGATGGCACGGTCCCAGATATCTCATACTTCAGAGTATTCGGGTGTAAGGCATTCGTGCATGTGCCAAAGGAACAAAGACAAGGGAAACTCAATACAAAGGCAATTGAGATGATCTTCGTTGGATATGAGCAAGGCTCCAAGGGCTACAAGTTCTGGGATGCCTCCAGTTGACGGATTGTTGTGTCTCGTGATGTGACCTTCGATGAAGATTCCTTTCCGGCACGCAAGGATTTGTCTAACCCGAAGACTCTGGGTCTGCCATTGTTCGATCCTGTAGACTCTGATTCTGAGGATGATGACGAGGAACAGATTGAAATTCCACTTCCTCTACCGGTAGAGAGCGAAGATATTTATGAGGACATCGACGAACCGGAACCAGTGGGAGAACCTGAGAGACAGCTCCCTGAACCTGCACAACGTCCTCAACCTGTTCAACCTCCTCAGCCTGTGTATACTCGCCCTCGTCGTGAGAATGCTGGGAGGAACCTGAACAGGAACAAGGACAACGTTTATGGTGATGAGCCTCCGGCTCGGATCGACCGTCGAACTGATTCTTGTGGAGATCAGCAAGTGGAAGTGTTTATGATATTGCAGGCTCTCAAGGAAGCCAATTACTCTGAATCGGTTCCTACCTCGCGTTCAGACGCAAGGAAATCCACTGAGTGGGACCACTGGCATGCCGCCGAAGGCTCTGAGATGAAGTCTCATGAGCAAAACGGCACCTGGATCTTGGTTCCCCGTCCCAAGAACAGGAAGATTGTCAAGAATAGATGGGTGTACGTGCGAAAGCATGATGGCTGGTACAAGGCCCGGTTAGTAGCAAAGGGCTTCACTCAAGTCTGGGGTGAAGATTACCACGATACTTTCTCTCCAGTCGCCCGTTTTGAGTCTCTGAGATATATGTTTGCACACGCTGCACTCGAAGACTGGGAGATGGACTCGATGGACATTAAGACAGCCTTCCTCAATGGTGAACTCAAAGAGGAAATCTACATGGAACAACCTGAAGGCTGGGTAGTTCCAGGCAAGGAGGATTGGGTCTGCCTCCTCAAGAAGGCCATCTATGATCTTAAGCAAGCATCTAGACAATGGAATGCTAAGATCCACCGAACTCTTCTGAACCAAGGGTTCATACGGACATATTCAGATGCCGGAGTTTACGTTTACTCCAGTAAAAGCAACGGTCAAGTCTGCTATGTAGTCCTCTATGTAGACGACTTATTGCTCCTTGGAGATTCTAAACCGTTCATTGAACAAATAAAGAATCATCTCAAGAAGGAGTATCAGATGACCGATCTTGGACCAGTAGAGTGTTTCTTAGGACTCAGGATTCATCGTGATCGTCAAAAGCGACAGATTCTAGTCGATCAATCTGAATACGTTCAGACCGTTTTGGAGAGGTTCCAAATGTCTAACTGCAAACCTGCAAAGACACCTCTACCTGCTGGTTCAGTTTTGGAGAAGAACACAGAGACCGCAACGGATGTGTTCCGTACAGAGTACCAGAGCGTCATTGGTAGCATCATGTATGCTATGCTTGGTACAAGGCCTGATCCCGCTTTTTCCATAATGAGACTCGCCAAGTTTGCCTCGAACCCGTTGAAGCATCACATGTGTCTCGCACAATATGTCTTGCGCTGCCTAAGGGGAACAAAGGACTATGCACTTTGTTATGACGGTGATAACAACTCTGGGTTAATTGCCTATTCAGACTCGGACTGGGCAGAAGATCACGATGATAGGCATTCCACAAGTGGCTTTGTATTCCTCATGGCCAATTGTGTCGTTTCTTGGGTTTCCAGACGCCAACCCACCGTTTCCCTCTCTTCAACAGAAGCAGAGTACAAAGCAGCCTCTGATGTGTGTCGTCAAATGGCTTGGCTTAGGAACTTCGGACAGGAGCTTGGTGACAACATGACCACTCCTACTCCTTTGTGTCTGGACAACCAAGGAAGCATTTTCCTTGCGGTTAATTCTGCTGTGGACCGCCGCACAAAACACATCGAACTACGGTATCACTTCATTCGAGAATTCTACGAGAAGGGTGAAACCGATATCTTCTTTGTTGCGAGCGAAGACCAGCTTGCAGATGTGTTGACTAAGAATGTTCCCCTCTCTGGAATAGAGAAACTTCGAATGTCAACTGGCATGGTCATGGTGTCTTGAACAAGTGGGAGTGTTGAACTTCTACTATTTCATATGTTATCTAATCAGGTTCTCCTGATAAAGGACTTATCTTATGTTCTGCTATGCTACTATACGTAGATTACATTCTTTTAGATAGTTGATTATACCGAGTTCCATTCGGCATTCCACTCGGTATCCATTCGGTACTCCATTCGGTATCGGAACTCCGCTCCCTTGTCATATGATATTGATGGTTATCTATAGTTCCGTTTACCGTCTTACTAACGCTTACTCATGAAGCTTACGATGATGACTCACGACTCAGGCCTCATCTGATAGGCATACTGTACGATCAGATGATGCCTTCCTCTCATGTATATATACTGGGCTCAAATGCCCTCTAATGATATCGTTCCTTCATCTGCTTTCCTGTGTGCCTAACAGGACTCCCTCAGCAGTTCCCTCATAGGTTCGTTTCGCTGCCTTTACAGCCACTACAATTTCACTCCTTTCAACACGCTCTACGTGATCCTTACAAGGAGGAGGAACTTATTACTGCACATCTAGACCAGGGGTGGGTGAATCTCCCTCATCGGGGGTTCATTTTGCCTGAAGGGTGGTTGTTAGATGCAGAGGAACAAGCAAATGATAAATTCTTTGATGATTTCGGGATCCTATTCGCAGCAACACCGCCCCCTTTGGGGGCGGAAAGGAATGACTGAGGGAATCAGTAGATACTCTGCATGTACTTAGAGTATGGAGTATAAATCCGTAGAATAAATATATATATATATAAAATTAAAAAAGATGCTACGTCAATGCATCAATGATCATTAGCTCACTCAATTGAACGGAAGCTACTTGTCCTAGATTGCCCGAGCCCGTACGTACGTACGTCGTATCAATAGGCAGGCGCCATCAATCTGCTCTGATTTTCCCATGGTGACTCGGAGCCTCAAGGCCTCAACTGTCACAACGAAGGTCACAACGAAGGGGCCACTCCGCCTCTGCTGGCAGCTGGTGAATCGGTAGGGTTCCTAGACATCATACCAAGAATGCGCGGCTGACTTACGCCTCCATGCACAGCTAGGGCTATGCCTCCTAGTCTACCTGCGGAAGTCGTGTACAGCATCCTCGACCACCTATGGGGTGATCCCTGGGCCTTGTTCAACTGCGCCCTAACTTGCCGCACATGGCGAGATGGGAGTCGACGGCTGCTGAAACGGCGACATGGCCTCCAGATCTTTGACTTCGAGAACCTCGAACGTGTTTCTCGTCTCGTCAACTTCAAGAAGACGCGACACTTCTACCACAACCTCAACCAGCTCAACATCACAGATGACAGGGAGAAGCCATTTGTGCATATCCTTCCATTGCGCCTTCCTGGCTCTCTATTCCCTAACGTAAAGCTCCTCCGACTTTCGCAGGTCGACTGGACGAGTCGCAGACCACACACCAGTGTATTCTCTCTCGCAACCGCGTTCACATCCATCATTGACCTCAGTGTCTTGACTTGCCGCTTCGGCTCCCTTGCAGACCTGCACAAGTTCATCACCGCATTCAGGAACGTCGTCGCTCTAGAATTGCATGCCATACACATATCATCACCCATCACACTCGGGGCAAGATATTGGGACCCACCGAAACCCTCGCGCTCCCCAGTCAAGTGGCTACGCTTAGAAGCTTTGCGGTTCAACAACATGGTACCCGTGTACAACCCCGGTATCGAGCAGTCGATGGTCCTCAACCCCATCTTTGCACTGTGTACAACCTTCACGTCGGTCACAATCATTCACATCCGGCGTTGTAAATTCCGGACTTGTGGCGATCTACAGCGCTTCATACAATCCTTTCCGCGACTGCTTGACGTTAAGATATTTGACGTCCGTTATGACCTCGACGCCCATCGCTTCGTGGCACCCCTCGCAAGCGACACCCCCGCCACGCCTGAACTGCAGAGATTCGCTGCGCACGTGAAGGCACCTTCTGAGGGCGATCGGCTGCTGGAATGGCTCGCAGCCAGCCAATCGATTTCCAGCCTCCAGACCCTATTTATGAGTCCATGTAACACCTCAATGGTCGGTCGTAGTCTACGAGTGCTAGGCAGAAGTCTCGACAGCCTTGATCTACGGACCACGGCAACAGAAGGTGATCTTACCTCACATTAAAGACCCACAGAGCTCGCTCACCTCACGTAGAAACAATGACCAGGCATATCACATTCAGGGTCGAGAATGGGACTGATGTCCTTTTCCTCTGCATTGACGTGCAGCAAGATACGCCTAGCCTTCGACTCTCCTATTTTGCTATGCTGCAAGGTCTGAAGGAGTTCGAACCCGTCAGCCGGGCAATTCGTCACATCAAGCTGCGATTCAACTCGGAGTCACGCACACAATTCGCAGATGACATCCAGACCATGGCCTCGACACCAAACGCGAAGATAACAGAAAGTATCATCTCCCGCCCGGTGTTTGCTGCAGTCGAACAGGTCACCGTCGACCTCAAACTCTACCCTTTGACGAAGGGAACAGACTCTGCCACTATCCAGATAGCGAGCGATGGGATTCGCAGCTTGTTTGATGCATGGGATACACGCGGCATCCTAAGATTCCTATATCCACCGTGGTATTCTGCAGACGGGAACAACAGACAGTTCCTCGAGAATGCCCTATTTGAAGGCAATCTTGATGACTGGGACCTCTGGAAAGACGACTAGCTCTATTCGAGGCATAGTAATACCATTGTCATGTTTTTGGCAGTGCAATGCAGAAGATTGCGGACGTACAGTTTGCGTGAGGTCTGAAAGTGCCTCGCGCGAAGTTTGTCCATGATCATCGCCGATTTCGGCCCAGTCCTGAGGGTCCAGCTGGCACTGCGGCAGCGCTCCGCATCTCCTCCTCGTCCAAACCCGCCTCAGCGAGGATTTTCTGCACTTCCTCAAGCACGGGTTTGTACGCGGCTACGCAAGAAGGGTCAGCAAAAAAACGAACACGCGTACATTGGAAGACTAGTGCTAACCATAGTGTTCCTTAGCCATTGCGAAGCCAATTCGGCGTAGTTCCTTGCCTCGATTGCCGCTACTACTATACGCTTTCTGGGTCCAGTACTCACCTAGAGCTTCGGGTCAGAATCATGTCATAGTCTCCGTATATGACTACCCACGAGATCGTGCATAGAACATTGTAAGTGTTTCGCTGGGAAGTGGGGTGCTGATCACATCCTCCCGAGATCGCGTGCTGTCCCTCGCAACACCCATGAAAGCAGTGACCTTTGTACGCAAATCATCCTGCTTGGTGTAAGCGAAAGATCCGTAAAAAGCGAGGTTCGACTGCACCCTTTCACCCTCCATCACGCCGCGAACTTCCACTTCCTTACTAATATTCTCGAGGTCGTCCGACTTCCTGGACAACTGCTGGACTTCCTCAGGTGATTCGCCTGCCACCGTATCATCGTAGTCGTCCCCGTCATCGTCCTCGCCGTATTCATCATCGTCCTCGTCCTCGTCCTCGTCCTCGTCCTCGTCCTCGTTGTTGTCATCATCACTGCTTTCGTCATCAGTTTTATCGTCAATAGCGATGCCGCTTGCTTTCAAGCACATGAAGCGGTCCAGTTTATCTAGCTGCAGTGCGTAAAAGTCATCAAGGGTGTACTCTTTCACTCCTCTTTCGAAGATTCCACCATAGCTACCCGACAAGTCAGCTCCCATCCATTTCAGAGACACAGGTAGCGCACATATATAGTGTATTGCGTAGCACGGCAAGCATGGCGTTGTATCGAGGCATCGGCCGTGTCAGTTCCGGGTCATCCGCGTCTACGGCATCTTCTGCTGCAGCAGGAGCTTTGTGGGTTGCCTTTTCCCTAACAGCTTTCTTGTCGGTCTCCTGTATATGTCTTAGCAACGAGGCTCTACCACCTGCTTCCAGAATTGTATGGGCCTTACATGATCCTCGTCGCCGCTGCCATACTCCGTATCACTGCCTTCAAAACCATCTTCATCTTCGTCCTGAACCTGCGATACTGCAACCAGCTTCTGTCTCTTCTTCGCGCCTTTCTGCTTCGGCCTCTTGAGCATTAGGGACACCCATCTTCCGCCCCCTGTGGTCTGGTAGCCGTACCTAAGCTGACCCGCTCAGTAATTTGACGACGGACCCCGGGCTTGAGCACGGACGCACAAGTCGTTATGGAAGACGCTCTTGAGCGACTCCTCGCTCATGTCTTCGTCTGTGACGCCGCCGAAAAGGATACCCATACTCTTCGCGGGCCATAAAGTCATCGTACATCCCGATCGCAAGGAAGGAGCGAATGCGGTTGACGCACGCTTGCGCCTCTCCCACTTGAGGGTGAGGGGCTCTACGGGGAGCTTCCCGTCCTTCGGCTCGTTCATCATGAATCTGTGTGCTTCAGTGTGGTGAGTTGTTCGGAAGAGATGTGAGATACCTCAGGAACCAGGTGTCTTCCAACATAACACCAATCGGGCGGCTTCCCTTCGGATACTCCTTGCAGTATCCACCTGGATAAAAGGTCAATAGGTGGGGTACTTCGCGCTAGACATGTCATACCGTGCAGAATTATGCCGTCTGCAACGGGTAGGAAAGAGAACCCGCTTCTGGGACTAGGATGGGACTGTCAGTACGGTGCGTTCATCAACGCCAGCAGAGAGCTTACTTACGATGGTTGAAGCTCTGCTTCCTTGAAAACACCCTGGCGCCATTTGTACTCTTGTGTATCGAATAGCCACAGATCGTTCAAATAATGAGCTATCGGACATGGGGTAAGCCGTGTCATCAATTGAACAGACATGAGTGCTTCACGAGCTTACTCTTTAGCCCTGGGTCATAGAACCCTCCGAATAGGACAACATAATGCTTCCACATCGCCATCCTGTGCTATTCGTGAGCCACATAGTATGACGTAGTCTACGCCACATTGGCCTTACCTATGTCCTGACCGGGCGGTAGGTCGTACTTTGGTCTCAATCCGGTCCCATGTATGCGTTGAGATGTCAAAACACCAGAAGTCCCGGTAATGATGAAACGAGTTTTGATACAAGGACGAGAATTCACCGCCTTGGTGGACACCAGTGTTGTTCAATGACTAGACAAGTGGCATAGATAAATCGTTCTACACACCGAAGAGGTACAGCTTCCCGCCTCCTGCGGCAGACGCGACTACGGCGTGTGCAGATCTGGGACCTGGACATGTCGGCGACACAAACTTTCTCCATTCATCCTACCAACACGGTACGATTGACGCGATGTTCTTGTGAAACGACCCAGCGTTCGATAGGAACATACCTTCTCAGGCGAGTATCGAAACACGTCATTGTAGAAGTACTGGACCAAGTACCTCAGATGGTAGGCCAGTACTCGAAGTAGAAGCCTCGCACCGCTTTGCCGTCCTCGCTATAGAACTCTCCCCCAATCGCCCAAAGATAGTTCCCACTCGGGCACGGCGTGAACGTCGCATTCGCGCGTCGGCTCGGAGGGCCTTCCACGAGTTCCTCAGTGACATTGTGCGCCTCCTCCCACTCTCTTTGTATCTACTGATCCCAATTACTCAGCCCTGGTGATGGATCGGAGGCATCACAATAAGTACCTTGTCAAGTATTCCTTCCAGATCCTGGTCGTCTTCCTCCTCCTCTAGCCTCGCCTTGCCCTGTTGCTTCTTCTCTTTTCGCTCGACTTTCTGCGCGACTCTCGTCTTTTTGTTGGCTTTAGCCACGGCCTTGCTTGGCTTCTTCTTCTTCTTCACCATTGTGAGGCCCAGTCACTATACCCACTGATAAGGAATCCTATAGGATAGCGATGTCAGTTCAATAGTATTCATGGACGTTCAAGCGCCTTCTTGACCCTCGAGGACTCTCAAGCGCTTGAGAAGCCCTCTCTCGCTGTTGGGCACGACATCACTGCAGCTTCCTTAGAGTGTACTACTTCCTCAATTAGAGTCACTCAGAGTGAGGTCGGTTCCGCGAGGTGCTGGCTGGCCGGGGAACATACCTCGTACTCGAACTCGCAATCCGACTCTGCATCGCCTTGTGACCTTCACCAGCTTACTGTATAGCCCACCGCATGGAAACGCTGCAGGCTACTTCGGTGCGAGGTGCTCAACGTCGAATGTCTCGCGAAACTTGAATGGCGGCCACGAGTCGGAGGGTGTGGCCGCGCACGGCCCGGCGTTTCCGCCGCAATGCCCATGTGGCGACGACCATATCCCTTCAGCCTCCTCTCGCTGACAACGCGAGTTCTTGGACAGCAGCTGTGACGGTGCTGGAAGGACTAGGGAAGAATAGGCTGGTATCACACTACATCTTGTTCAGGTATGGCCAATATGCTGTCGCCCAATTGTCCTTTTAGCTCACTGATTGTGGGCCTCATCGACAGGGTCGTCAAAGCTTGAACTTGAAACAAGAGGTCGAGAGCCGAGACAACCGCTTTGACGAGGATCCAAGAGGCCTCCGTGGCCCGGCAGACTCGCCATAAATCGAAACAGATGCACTCTCGCCGCCCTATACACGCCCCTCGCACCCTCATTTCTTGCTCATAGTGCCTCCAGGTTATATCGCGCATCGGCCGGACCATGCCTGCTGTCTTCGAAAACCCTCCCATCTCGCTCTCCACAGCACACTGGCTCGCCGGCCTCTTCGCCGGATCGTACGTCGGCTCGCTGTACCTCTCGAAGCTTGCGCGGCTGTCGTTTAGGAAGGGCAGAGTTCAGCTGCAACAGGGCGAGCAGCGCGGGCAGGCGGAGGACGAGCGGTGGAGGGACGACCCGGAGGTGATTCGAGCTCGACTTGTGGCGGTGAGCATGAGCACGCTCTCGAGTGGCCTCGCAGTACTGGGGTTGGTGTGGAAGCTGCTTCGGCCGAATGCGCGTATGCTTTGACTGTTTCGTTCATATCCTCTAGCTGACCTATGTCGGTTGTTCAGGACCTCTTCGATGCCGTCGAGACTACCTTCGTTCGGTTGGGTTTTGACTTCTCCGCTGCACGGTCACTCCTTCCATGTCTCGTCACCCCCGTCCTCTTCATCGGCCCTCTCTACGTCTACTGGCTATCAGGCTCGTTGCCTTTACAGCGCAACTGGAGCTGGAGATGGAGCTTGCTTCCTCTGTTTACGACCTGGCAAGGCGTGCGGAACTACGTGGTGGTGAGTGCGCTAGTTCTAGTAATGCGATCGTTGATTCGAATCGTACGCAGGGCCCCATTACCGAGGAGCTCGTCTTCCGCTGCTGCTCTCTCGCCGTCTACCACCTCGCTGGCGCGTCGAAGACACGGATGATCTTCATGACACCATGGCTATTCGGCTTGGGTGCGTGCACTGCCTTGCAGACATGGCTCTTCTCTCATGTGTCCATCGCACAGCGCACGCTCATCACGCCTGGGACACCTACAATCGGTACGGGCGCACCGGAGCTGCAGCAAAGCGCGCACTCTTCGCTGCGGGTACGTCGCCCGGCTGCGCGCGACCTGCAGGCACTGACTATCCTCGCAGTCTTCCAGACCGCGTACACTTCTCTGTTCGGCTTCCACTGCGCATACCTGTTCCTCCGAACCGGCTCGCTCCTTCCACCCATCACCGCGCACATCTTCTGCAACATCATGGGTCTCCCTCAGTACGGCGAGCACATCGTGCGGTTCCCCCGCCACCGGAGAGGTCAGTCATCTCGCCGACTCTTGTAGTATCTGACTTACTCTTGGCACACGCAGCGATCAAGGTAGCCTATCTGCTCGGGATTGTTGGGTATGTGTATACTATGAGTGCATGGACCCTTACGCTGGACTCTCTGTACTGGCGGCCGGCGGGGGGTAGCGTTGCCGGTATGTACTGAGTATCAGGACCGGTATGCCTGATAGACTAGGGCGAACACATTTCAGATGCTTTTTATCACTGTCACTGCTGTCTTATCAATCTGCTACATAGCACATTGCGCAACCTGAATTATGAATTTTTCCAGAAAAAGCCCACTGGATGGGATGGTCTTTCCATAATATTGAGAAGAATACAATATCGCTACACTGTACCTGTCCAGTGTTGACCATATCCCAACAGCAGCCACTCGATTCGCATGTTCTGCATAGCTAACCTAATCGACGCCTACCACCCAATATGACTGTGCTCATTGATCTGAGGGCGCATACGTAACGATCTCGACTGGTGAGTCTGTCTGGGACCCTTCTCCGTCTCAGCGGTGGGATTGTGAAGCCCGCTTAATGAAGGTGACGATGATGACTGAGAACTGTACTGAGTCGAGGAGGGTGGCATAACTGACTCGGAGTGAGGATGACTTGAAGCGCGCTCCGGCGCGCGCGGCTCACCCTTCCGGTACGTTGGTGTACAGCGCACGACCTACGACATACTAACAATGCGACTGCCCATCATCCACAATCTACAATCCTCCACATGATCCTAGATGCCCCTGCAGGTGAGCGAGAGCCCTGTCCGTTTGACATAGCGTTCCATTGATCAACACGTCGCATTGTGTGGCGAAGTGAAGAATCCGGATCCGTTCGGGGACCATGCCTCTCCCAAGCCTGAGGCGACCACTTTCCAACAACCACGGGTCGTTCTATCTGTCGACACTGGAAATGCCAATGGGAGAGCTAGGACTCCGCCTCCGAGACCGGGCCCATCCAGACGGGCATCATCGCGGCGAGGGCCCTCCGGAACTCTCTCGCAGCCACCGGGGTATGTGTCGACCCAGCGAACAGAGGAATCCCACTGATCCAACACATACACACTGTCATCTAGGTATGCTCATATGGAGCGGCCAGCTCAGCCCCTCATCTACGAGTTCATGTCGTGGAACACGAACTCAATATCCCTCGTTCCCCCGCGTTCCGTGGACCCTGGCCGCTGCGCGCTCTACTTCATTTCCGTCGAACTCAACCTGAACCCCTTCATCCCCCTGTCCTACGTGACGTCAGTGCACCGGGGCCCGGATGCCAGCGGGGAACTCATCGGTCAGTTCGAGTGAGTCTAGTACACTGTACACCTCCGGTGGGCGGTGGGCCTGACAGTGCGGCTAGGATGGGAATCACACACAGTCGCTCCACCGTGTCCTTAGGGCACCGCTCTACGCGGCTCAACAATATCCTCCAAAACGATGTCCGCTCGCCGGTATGTGATCTCACACATGCTGGTCCTTTGACATTGCTGAGGCCCCCTTCTTGAAGGACCGCTTTACTTGGCGACACCAAACCGTAGAGTTTTATTGGGATTGTCGCACCAAACTTGATGACGGGTCTAGGATGTGTATTGTGGGCCCCCTTCTTGCTCCAGAAACCCAATGCTGACAGTCCCGTTCAGTGCGTGGATGCTGATAGGCATCAGCTTGCCTCCCTCGTCACGCCACCTTTAGACGCATCGCCGCCCCTGCCTAATGCGACCTTGACGGTGTTTCCGGATGGCCATCGGCATCCACTCTTCGATCACATAGTCCTCTCATCTCTGGTCATAGAACGCAAGCTACAGCTCATGATATGACCACTAAAAGCACATCATCAATATACGTTTGTGACGTCAAGCGGAAGAATAAGGTCACAAAGAGTCATATTCTACAGGCATATTGAGTGGTATGTATCATACGGGCCACTGTCCTAGTGTATTACAATATTGGTAAAGAGGATGTGAGTGTGCATGGTGCTCATACATGCATATTCTGATCAACAATGTACCAGGGTCTAAGGGCCATGTTGAGGGTACTTGAACTTGAACTGCTTCGGATCGCGTAGGCAGCCTCCAAAGATGTCATCGTGGTGCCAATGATGACCCATGTTGACGAGGAGCGTTGTCTGCGCCTCCTGTAAGTTGGGAAACAATTGCAGCCCAAAGGGTATCATGTAGATCAGATGTTGATGTTGCTCTATCCCAGTGTCGTCCAGCACATTCAACGATATATTCAAGTTTGCGAACTGCTTTGCCAGGCGCGTCATGGCGTTGTCAAACGACTGCCAGGGTGGCAGAGGCTTCATGCTCGATAGATCGGATGTCCGCCAACTCAAGACGACCTCGTGGAGACTGCCCTCTTCGTGCCAAGTGGCAAACATCCTCAAAAAGGGAAGCATCCACTCATATCGCCGCGGGACAGGCTCCTTTGAATCAGCCATCTTTGCGCGCAAATGGAGGCGTCGCAGCCGCTTCATCAAGGGCATCGACGCATTAAATGTGTCTTGCCGCCTGGACAACCTGTTTCCCGTAATAGACAACACGAGCTCCTCAAGCGTATCGCTGGTGGCGCGGAGAAACGACTCGAAGCCCGGGAACACGACTGGCCCGGGAGTGACCATCTCTAGCTCCAGCTTGCGGATCTTTGTAGCGAGCGGGCTACTAATCCAGAACCGCATCATCAGGTCGGATCTATGAGTTGGTCTCAAAGACAGGGCCTCGAGGAGCTCGGGATTTCCATACGGTTCGGCCGCGCCGTCATCGCCGTCCCCCGACGGCCACATGTGCGCCTTGTCCAGGCCCAGGCGGCGCATTTTCGGGCACGCGGCAAGGAGGCGCGCGAAGTCCTCGCGACACCCCACAGAGGTGTCAATGATGCGCAGGACGCGTATATGCCCGAGGAGGTCTGGTAGACTCCTCCGGACTGCGTTCTCCATCGGGAACAGGTCGATCCAGCGCCCGATGGTGAGCTCCTCGACGTGCGGCAATTGCTTGAGCAGCTCCGGCCACTCCTTGTCCATCTTCGCCTTGTACCGTCGCGCCTTCGCGATCGTGAACACGCGCACGTAGGACGCGAGCCGCTTGTTTGAATTTATAAGGCGGGTGAAGCGCCCGAAGCGGATGGCGTTGTTCACGGAGACGATGCGGAAGATGTTCTTCTGCGAGCGCCACACCCAGCTGCGACATGTCTTGGCGCAGGCGAGGAGCGTGGGCATGTCATCCCAGACGTAGTCTATGACCTCGTCGCATAGTTCTTGCGGGATGTGGCGGCCAGAAAACATGCTGGATGAACGGGCCACATCAGCTTAGCGCATAATGGAGTCAATAATGGGACATACCGGCGGTATAACGATCAATGGCTTCTGTATAGGTGTGGTTCCTCACTGCAAGAACGGAGGCGGGAGGACAGAATGAGATGCTACAGTATGTACTGAACAGTAGGTGGCGATTGTGTGAGTGGTAGGAAACAAGCACGCAGGGTCCCTTTTATACACTTCCGCCGCCACATCCACGAGGTCTGGATGGTTGCCACATGACATTATGAATACGGTCGGAATACCCTCTATGAGCATAGACACTAGAGGGCAGCAGTGCCTGTGACAGTTGATGCACCACTGATCTAGCGGAATGGGACCGCCCCCATGGTAATCCAAAGGTGGCCACTCAATCAAAATCAGAGACCACACAGGGAGACTGGTTGGTCACCACGTTAAAATCAAGCGCACGACAGGCCCACTCACCTAGCAGGGCCGACCTTGCTGCACCGCCACGTGAAAGCTGTAATCCACACTGTTCAGTGCATTGACTCTTAGCCCACCACGTCATAGCTATAGGACTGCATTCACAGCCCGCTCTATCTCGTAGCTTGTCCTGCCTTGACTTGTCCTCGCCATTAGCACCTGACTCTTCTCAGGCTCTTCCCTCGCTATATCCTTCGATCTGCGTTTGGCGTTAGCTCGATTCGGTTAGGATAGCCTTGGGCTTGAGAGCCCGATGAGACAGACCTCATTAGACCACAGACCCTTCCATCCCGTTTTCACGCGCAATGCCAGGTAGTCTCCTCGCTTGACTTGCCTCCGATCTTGTCTTGAAAGGGAAACAGCTGCCATGCGTTCAACCACTAGGGCATCATCGATCGATGACCCAGTCTTTGAGGTATCGATGTCATGCTTGTACGAGCTGTCCAAGCTCTGAAAGTATATACGTTCTGGTCAGGGATGAGGGGTATTGTCTTACTCAGAGTAGACAATGTGGGGAGTCAATCGTGCGCAACAGGAAGCTTTCCGTCGACGAAAGTGGGGTATGTATATAGCGTGCTGCAAAGTGACAGTCAGTCTGCATGGTAAAGCCTCCGAGGACGTGCAAACGCATACTTACCTGTAATGCGGAAGGTTGACTTCCCCAGGCCCCCATATCGCAGACACTGATCGACATCCATCAGTCAACTATCCCAGTGGCATGCTAGTGGGCATCGCGAACTGAGGTCTGGCTGAGTATCGGGAACTCTTAGGTACCTGAACACTGGAATACGACTCCGTCGTCGGTGGGGACATCCGAGTCAAGACCACTCGTCTACGATCCTAACAGACCCGTCAGGAACCACTTTCAGGCGGCTTCGATCTTTGGACTCGGTCAATCCAGGCCGTCTAGAATTGCTCTTACCTCGAGAACCTTAACCCACCCCTCACACGGTTCATGTTATCAATTCCGCCGCTTCTCGTCGTCATAACCCTCGAATCTCGAGAACCTTGTGGCCATAAGTCGCGGAAAATGAGTAACACTGACTGACGCACTCACACTCAACCTGAACCTTCAATCCAAGCTCAATACACAGATCCGCTTCTGTTCCTCCATGCAAACTATGACTTTGCCCGGTAAACCAATTTCAACCTATGCGAAGTCAGTTTGTGCGATGACATGTAGCTTCAACGACAACGAAAGAGTCACGATGATAATTCCCGCTGAATCTGTGGAACATACAACGGATTTCATGAGAGTCGCGATGGCGACCGAAGGAAAAGACGGTAAGTGAATGCCAAAGCGCGAGGTGAGCCTCTTTGTGCATGACGTCATGTCGACACACCAGTGTCCATCGTTCATGTGAGCACCGTAAGTCTCCGGAGCGTCGAGAGGGTTATAAGTTGTAAGTGGCGTACAATTGTCAACACTGTCGCCACATATGTCTCGCTCAGCATGTGCTCCGCTTGCCGATGCTATTGGGCGCACCAAAAAGACTTCTCCTCGCTGTATAGAGGCAACATGGGTGAATTCAACATGGTATAGGCCTAATGTTCGAAGAGGGCTTACGGCTGAGTGACACCGTGGGAATAGAGAGGGGCCAAATCTCAATTCGCAGACCTCGGTTCGCGCCGCTGCATCTAACTTGCAGGGAAAACGCCACAATGGCGAAGGCCTCCAACTTGAGTGCCTTGATGATGTCAGAATGGAGGAAGCAGGTAAATAAATCGCAGTGCTCACCTTCTGAAATTTATGTGGTTTAGATTTCTCAGCCGTTTCACGGCATATCGATGGGATCGCAGTCTGATACCGTGTTTGGCCGCGATCGCTGACAGGAAAGCTATACAGGGTAGAACGTCCACACTAAACTACCGCTCGGTGAGAAGGATGTGGGACATGCGGTCGTAGAGAAGGCGACAACAAGGAGCGACTAGAGACTGGCCCCCGTGTCCCATGAGAAACCGTAGCGCTGGGATAGGATACGTTGACATCGAGACGTCCTTCCCAGACGTATGGTCGTCTTAGACATCGTCATCTAGCCCCATATTCCCATACAGCCTGCTCGGTATGAGGTAAAGGTCACCGTTCAATGGCCTGAATGAATTGCGAAATGAATGGGATATCAATACCAAGGTGAGCTGACTCCCACGGGCGCAGCGACAAACCTTGTCCGATGATAGCAGCCGGGCTCTACAGCACTGGCAACAAGCCCCGTATAACCTCGTATGACTCAACGGTATAGCTAAGGTATATGCTGCTTTTGCCAGTTGGCCAGGCAGGGCAGCAGGTGGGGCTCCAGCGCGGCGGGGATGAACAAAAGACGGCACGCAGGGTAGGCCCAGTGCTTCGTGCGTCTGCTCGATGACGTGCGCGTATCACTTGCACCTGCACGCCGTTTCCCCATGTTCCGACCGCGAGCATATTGCAGACTGCCTAGCGCGAGATGAGGCGTCTCGAACTGAGGAATAGAGTGGATCCTTTGACGAGCCGCATACTGCGTCAGCAACCGTCTGGCCATTTCAATGCCAGCTATAACACTGATAGTGATGCCGAGCCTGCGGTAGCCAACAGACGCGCCCGTGAGCAGAACGTCAGGGCTCGTCCCCTCTCGTAGCTTTCCGCCGATTCAAGACACAGCACTTGGACACGGGACTGCGCACGGGGCGCTGGGGATTCGTTGATCTGCCCTTCCCGTCGGGCACCTCCCGCGAGTGGAATGTATGTGACCGGCAACCACACTGCATCATCTGCACACATCCGCATATACTAAGATGACGGGAGCTCACAAATATCCGCTCGATTGAAGGCTTCTGCACAGCCTTGTGAATTCGTGGCAAGACGAGGTACGAGTCGATGAGGCGCGGTATGGCATGGGCGTATCAGCTGATCGGCGCGAAAATGACTGGCGCGGTAGGAAGGCGAGAACGGCTTCGAGGTGTTCAGAATCCAGTACAGCCGCCAATTGAATGAATCATAAGTCAGTATATTCCATATGCCAAGCCTGAGAATGAGTATTTCTGACCCACCACTGAACTCACGAGGAACGCTCGTGCTAAGCTTTTATGAACCTGGGAACTAGGAGCACGCGTGCGTGCCCCGCACTCATCGCTGTATTTTGATGCCCTACGTCGCACATACTAGAGCAAGAGATGATAGGCTGCTGAGCATCCGCCTTAGGAGAAGGAGTTGTAAGTCGTGGTGGTCAAAGTCAACGAAACTGCTAGGGTCTGCTGTTGTGGCTGACAAGGCGGCGGAGTCTAATATCCGTTGATGGGGTTGTGGCGCCGCGACAGAGCCTGGTTCGCGATTATGTCTTCTCGCCTCACCGCAAACACGTTCCTTCTGCCAGCGATACTATCTTTAATTGACCTCCGGAGTCTCTCCATTTCCCCATGACTTCAAGCCGGACCAGTCACATAATGTTTGACTTTGCTCGCTAGCGGCAAGCTTTCAGATGTATATAACTAACCAGAGTAATACTTACTCCAACTAGGAAGTATTACGGACCGAAGCTCGACTGGCTTCCGGACGCGGTCCTGACATGACGGCCTTATAAGAATACCATGCCGTTGAGCGGGATGCTCTTCTCTGCCCACCTCTCGTAAGCTCCTCGATTTTCTGGTTCTTGTCTCCATTTCTCCCTTTGATACGTGTCGTCGACATGACCGAGTACACGAGCAACTCAGAGGCGGTACGAGAGCACCTGTCCGCTCTGGAGCGGACAGCAATGTGGGTTGATGCACATTCACCAACCAGTACGGTCTCCGCCTTTGTGTCGCCATCTTATCCCCCGTCCATCGTCGCCGGCTCTGACGCGCCCAGCTATGGCCCTGATTCGGACGAGGAAAGCAGTCACTCTCTACCGCCACGCATGGTGTTGCGGTATAATGACGGTCGCCCCGACATTCCCATCACGACCGAATACAATCCTCACAACGGTACATACTTCAGGGCCGCGCCGAAGATGCATAGCGCGGAGCCCCGTACTACTAACGCTGCATATGGTCGCTCCAGGTCGCGGTCGCACGCCCCGCTTGTCGGCCACGTCCCGTCGCAGGTGCCGCCACGACACGAGCAGTCTCTCTCGTACGCCAGCCAGCCGGTTATGGAGCCTCTGGCAATGCCTGCGCCTCCTCGTTCGCCCGAGAGCATTGTCGTTCTACCGTCGCGCCAAGGTAGCCAAAATACGCAATCGACCAGTCAGGCTAGCCAAAATCTGCACCAACCTCAGTCCCATCACCAGCGCACACCTTCATTCGACGCGGCATTGCAGGTCCCTTTGCCGCCCTCGACACTCTCGCAAATCCCGCAGCAGTCCAGCCGATTTGGCGGCGCTTCACGTCACACTTCACACCCTTCCCAGCATGGCATCGCGTCTCCCTCGCCAAGACGTGCTTTCGATCCGTCGCAGATTCCGCCCGCGAGCTCGCCTCCACTCTCGCAGCCCATTGCCGGCCCGATACCCCGCGCCGCGACATCGTCAGCGCCACATCCACCCTCTTCTCGTGTGCAATCACAGCTGCCCTACACGTACTCGCCTCCCGCAATCGTCTATGCACCCTCATCAAAACATTCCAGATCGAACTATGCGCCGCCTGCGATCGTCTATTCGCCCTCAGCGACCCAACACGCCCCGTCCCGCCATGCACCCTCGATGACATACAGTCGTTCTGACCCTCTTCCGCATACCGTGCGACACCAACGCACGGGCTCAGGTCCGTCTGTGTACCAGCTAGGACAAGGTTCAATGCGCTCTCGCCGGCCGGGGCCAGCGATCCCAGAGGAACAGGACCCACGTATGGGAGGCCGCTACGATAGGAGCGTCGAACGCGATCGCGGCAGGAGTCGCAGCCGCGGGCGGAGCGTGGCACGCACACGTACACCAGCTGAGAGTGTCATGTACCTTCAAGAACATGAACTTCCTCCTCCGCCACGCGGTCAGACACCCTCGGACGCTTTTGAAGACGAAGATGAACGTGGCACGCAGGCGTCCGGAAGCACTTACTACGTCCTGCCTACTCCTGGGCAGAAGGTCAAACTAATTGTGCGTTGCCTTTCTACTTCACATCCTTTGTACGAAAGGGGGCATCTCGTTCTCCTCAATCATTCCCGCATCTATGTCCCAATACTCATGACTGCTCAGGTCCCGAATGCCCATTCCATTTACACCGCGACGTCGACGACCAAGTCGGGCCACTCTCCCCAATCAGCACACCCGGGCCCGAAAAAGGCGTTCTTTCAGCGCATCTTCAGCATCCCCAAGCTGTCGGGCTCTTCGTCAAGCTCAGACGGATCGGGTAAGAGGGTCCACCGGAGGCATACCATTGGGACTCATATGCAGGGAAGGATGGGCCTCCCTCCGCGGTAAGGTGCGTTTATGGCATGCACCATGGCCTTTGTGGCGTAAATGGGAGCAGAGGTGAGTTCTGTGCTCGGTTCTGTTCTGCTGCTGTGGCGCTCATGAGACTACCTTCGCTTCGAACAGTCATCGTAGGAGAAAAGCGGCCATCTGACCGTAGCGAGCCGTCGGTAGAGCACCATGGGGTGTCGACGACGTCTACAAAGTCTTTGTGTTACATACTGTACGTTGCTAGTCGCTTCGGGGGCTTGGTTTTGTTGCCGCGTACGAGTGTATTGTACGTTGTCTGATGTTTTACATACTTAGAGTGTCACGAATGCACGCTTGATGGTGACAGACTAGATCAACGGATCAACGATAAGGATTGGACTCGTATACATACCTGAAGGCTGCCAACCGACGGCAGAGAGTCAGTGAGCCTATTCAGTTTCGGGTGAGCGGCAGCTGTAGCACGGTGGTCTCTGTTCTATTTATTGATCCTGCTGCATATGCGGAGGCAAGAGGCCCATCAACGAAGAATAAGGTTTGGACTCTGGTTCACTAGTTGTACAAGGTGCTTGAGGGCTTCGATAAGCCCGTCGGTACATTCATGCGAGTGCCCCGGGGCCGGGGTCCCAGTTATCGTGGACTGGGAACATGCAACTGATAGACAACATGTTAGAAAACAGAGGTACCTTGAGAGTAGGCATGATTACTCACCGTAACCCGAATTCGTCATTCATCCCATTGCATTGCGGATGGTACCCAATATGCAAATCCATGTTCTTCATCCTGTTCATCCAACCAGCACAACCCATCGCGGAGCAACATGTTCTCCAAGGCCGCATGCGCCCGTTCGTGAGTCCATCCTCTCCGCTGCACCAGAATCGATTCCCAAATTCGCCCGCCTTCTTCCTGAGCGATAGCGAGTACCACCGCCTGATCCGCGTCCAGCTGCTTAGGCACGCTCCTGACCATCTTCTTTCCTGCGCCCACGTCGAGAACCTCGTAGCCGGCGCCGAGGGGCTTTAGTGTCTTGATGCTCCGAATAACATCGTCTTCCGTGATGACACCGCCTTTGACCCCTCTAAGCTTGCTCACGAGTCGTACGAGCTCGCCCATCTCGATAAGCCCACCATTACGTTCCCGCGTGCTGACACAGACATCAACGATCTGTACCCCAAGTTCGTACTGCCAGTCGCCGAGATTGAGCATCTCCGCCCACCAGCCGCCCTTCCGAGGACCTGCCAACGGATCGACGCCTATCGACGTGCACATACGTTGGAAGGCATGCCGGAATTGAGGGTCATCGCGGATGGAGTCACGATGGGATGCGGCGTAGCTTGCTAGCGCGCTTCGGAATTGAGCTAGCTGCGCATGAAGCAGGTCGACCTGGCCCTGCGACAACTCGGTGGAGAGCTCAGCGAAGAATCGCTTCTGTCGCTCCTGCCTGTCGAAGGCTGCGATCCCAGCGCCTCCAAGTCGATGCATTTGAGTAAGCCGTAGGTCGCTGTGTTCACAAGATGTGCGATGGCTTCCTGCTCGCTCAAAAGGGTGTTGGTGTCTAGATTGCGCTTTAGTTTGCAAGTCATCTTTATGTACAGTACTCAACTTGCCTATTATCTGCTCAACAACACTTGGAAAACGAACACACAAAGTTAGGCAGGGTTGTCAACACAATCTTCTATGGATTTGACTGTCCAGCGAATTGGGCAGATGAGCAATTGCGGGGCAGTGCAATCTGTGGAGGCGAGTTACTAACGATGGGCTTCTAGGGATCAGAAATCCGTCTAGACATATAATCGTGCTACACTTGCTCGCTGATGGGAGTATGGTAAAGGCAAGGTGATGGTGTGTACTCTTGGCAGAACGCAACACCGCGACGCCACCAATGCGCACACCTGATTAGGCAAGTGTGGTGGAAAGCTATTCGTCAAGGCTAGAGTCTGAAGCTCGCACATCGAGCCAAGGAACCATTTTGACATTGTCTACTCGTATCATACAAGCCCATCCAGGGTAACAATCTACTCAGACTCATACGGTGTCAGTTGTATCCGAAGCCTGCTCCAGACCCGGGCCATGGATGGCAGGCGCCTTGCCCGCGGGTGCATAACGCGACTAAGGATGTCTGATTGTGCAACAGACCTTCGTGCACGCTGAATTGTCCCGTGGACGTCGCTATGGTCATAATGATCTATGCTCTCCGAAGCCTTACGCCCCGCATCGGCATCTTCTGCGTGAACCGGATCGCGGATGGCCTTGAGCGCGCGACCCACCAAATGTGGGTTAGCAATTCTAGCCAGACCCTTAATTGCAGGTTTTATGCCGCCCTGGCGAAGATTATCGAGCACATCCGTTGATATCTCCTCCAAGTTCGGATTTCCTGGCGGTGTATCGAGTATTGCGATGGCGGCAAGGAGGGTATTGATGATCCCAAGGCGTAGATGATCGCCGTTAGTGTCCTCTGGACTGGCGGTAGAGTGGTATGTAGCGGCAGCCGCAAGAGCCGCCTCGACTCCATGAGCTAGGGTAGACGTGTCTCCATTGGATAGCCAGCTGTGGTCCTGGGGAGGATGGATGTCGCCCGTAGAAGTTCCGCCTTCATCTTCACACTGCATCGTCAGGAGTGATCCCGGTTTGACGACCCCAGTCTGATGCATTCTATCATCCAGGACCGCAGAGTCAGAGAGTCCACTTCGACTGGGGAAGTGCACGGTTGCGGCCCAGCACGTAAAGCCACGATCAGGGCGTAGAGCTTGCGAACGGTTCTGTTCGTTGTCCGCGGCTGGCTTGACACGTCCAAGCTGTTCACATGTAGTGCACAGGACATCGACTCCTTCGCCTCCCGTGTCTTCGATGCCGGCAGCTTGGTATGTGTCGCCTAGCTGCACGAGGGTATAAATTCGGACGATATGGTCAAGCAATCTCAACAAGATAATCGGAGTCTAACTGCTCGCGCATGTCGTTGGACTCCATGAATCCCTGAATACCGCGCCATTTCAAGTTCGACACGTCGATTCCTCAGACCCTCATGACGGACTTCATTTCGTCCACAGAGCGTTGTAGATAATGAAGGTAGCTTCCCATTAGCTCGCTTCGTAAGAACTGGACTTCTACGGTGTCTGCTTCTTCGCTGCACGCCTCCAGCCCCGATCGCAAGAGATAAGTTATCAGGACAAGAATGGCGTCCGACATAGAGTTGCGTTCCAGCTTGGGCGACAGCAGCCCAGCCAAGGTAGGCACAAGCGCGCCGGAAGATATGACCGTCGGCACGAGGAGCTCTGACAGGGACCGAGTAATAGGGCGCGACAGCACCCATATACCCCAGCTGGTTTGGCGAAGTACCGGAAGGCCCATATCCGGCCTCTTCCTCATGAGCGCTACAAGGACACTGAGGGCATCGGAAATGTGCTTTTCCTGCGTCTCGCGCTCGTCGGCTAGGTCCTGAGCTTCCTCGCTTTCGACATCCCGAGGTGTCTTCTGTTGTCTGGTCCCACGCTCAGCTCTGATAGGACGCATGGCGATGAAGATGGTAGCATTCGCGAGGTCGACGAGAGAGTCGTCGTCGAGCGTTTCTACTGTGTCAGATTTGATAAGGCGCTCGAAGAACTGGTCCACTGAGCGCTTGACGCCTTTGTTGCACCAGTTGCTCGACGACACGACAAGCTGTAGTCGCAGCATGTATGAGAAGGAGACGATGCTGATGTCTTGCGCATCAAGGTCCGCATTCTTCTGACACAGCCCGGAGCTGATGAGGGATTGTTCCTGGTGGTACCAGAAGGGAATGCGCTTCGGCACCTAGCGCAGCCGGAAATCCCAGAGCACTGGGACGTTACCGATATTGAATTGCACTGTGCGGTTGTCGCTTGTCTCGGCTTCGGTGAGAAGGCGTGCAAGAGTCTGCGATTGGCGTTTGGTAATATCGTGACCCTTGTTCTCCTGCAACTGGAAGGTAGAGCACGAAGGAGATTGTATTTGACGGATATGATGAACCAGGAGGTCGATAGCGCCGGCGTCGATGAAAAGTGCACGATGGCGTACCAAAGAAGGGAAGTCACATAGCCCCTGAACTAACCAGTTGTGTTGTGGTGCGCTCCGATCATCCGTGCGAGGGCACGCACGTCCATGAGGTCTGGGTGGCTGGAAATGTACGCCTCTTCTCGTAGCGGGCAATATTTGTCGGCCCCAAGCTATGTGCCTCGCCCAGAAGCTCCAGAGGTTCTTCGGCAAGATGTGTGTGTCGGCGAGCTTGGCTAGTAGTGCGCGCCAGCGCCATCCGAACCATGATGTCACGAGAACGCCCCAAACTGCTCGGAATAGTTCCGCATCCCTGTAGGTCCAAAATTCCTCGGCCACGACGTCAACAAATACCCATGCCCGAGCGGCGGCAGCTGGAAGGTCCAACGACAGCCATTTTCACACGGTATTGACGAGGATGAGGATAAGGGAAGTAAGTGAGGTCCTATAAGGACAGGCCGCGTTGAAGATGGATTAAATGTGCATCCAGATGTAGATGAGGATCATCAATGCCACGAAGATTCCCGCGACAGCACCAACGGTCTTGTTGAAGAACCATAGGAAGTCCACGAGGCCGGCGAAGAAGAGGAGCAGGGAGATGTGGAGGAGAAAAGGGAGGAACGGAAGAACCAAGGAGAGGCGCCACTCGTGCATGCTATCGTAGCTAGCTGAATTTGCCTCCCTCGCATATGTATTTCCGTTGAGGTGTCGTTGCGCCCGTCGTGAAGGTCGGCAAGCCACTCTTTACTCAGCATGGCTAGGAATGCAGTTGAGACACTGGCCACCAGACTTGCAAACCAAAGGGCCGATGACGAAGGCTGTGAGCACCGTGGAGAAGAGTGCAGCCTGTGTTATGCGGAGATCAATTGGGGACCACGAACGTGAAGGTCTGGAAGCGACGTACAAAGAGCAACCATCTTCAAAAACGTGGTGTCTACATTGCTGAAACGTTCCTCGTATTAATCCCATGTTGTGTTGCTCAGCGGGGACTGAGAATGGTTATCAGAATGCTTTGCAAATCATGGATAGTATTGGCCTGTCGACACACAAGATGGGTCACCCTGGGAGGATATGGAGTCGACACCCAGATTTGAGGTGTTTGGATGAGTGAGGGACATGGTATCGGCTTTGAGTACTACGGGCCCTCTATCAAGTAGTATTGGCAGCGGCTGTCAGTCTGGATGCTGTGCGGTCAGCCCTCAGGTTGATTCAAAGGCGGCGACAGGCTTGGACGGTAGGGTATTGCTCCCATATTCAAGTAGGCCTGCATAGTAACATCAATATATGTTTCAGCACCTCGTCAGAGATGGGCCAGTAAAATGATGAGACAGCAGAAAGAGGAATATATCGCTTGCCAATTCTTGGTTGGTGACTGCGAAGGACAAGAGGTAGACGAGCGCTTATCGGAGATCGCATATTTACCAAACTGTCGCAACTTGCAAGACATCATTTTACGACCAACATCTACCCACTGCGACGCGCTGCTGCCCCATCATTCACCCATGTCTAGTAAAGCTTTGCGACCGGATGGGCGGGAGGCCACAGAATTGAGAGAGATAAGCATTATATATGAAAAGCTGGACAGAGTAGACGGTTCGGCGAAATTTGGCTTTGGTGCGCATGCATTGCCCTATACGATCTACAATGGCAGACTCACACTCGATCCCATCAGGGGAGACAAAGACGCTTGTCTCGGTTTCTGGTCCAATCGAGGTCCGCCCAAACCTTGAACTGCCTTCGCAAGCTGCACTAGAGATCCACGTCCGACCGCTAGCCTCCATCTCCGGGACAGACTCGAAGGCGCTCGCCACAAACCTGAAAAGCATCCTCTCACCCGCGCTCTTGCTCTCACACCACCCGCGGACCCTCGTGCAGATAGTGGCCCAGGCGCTTTGCGGGACCGACAGTGGCAGCGGGATGGGCAGTGTCGGGCGGGGCTGGAGTGCGAGTCTCATTGCCAGTCTTGTAAACGCAAGCAGCGCCGCGCTGATCAACACCGGTTCCGTCCCAATGCGCGGAATCGTATGTGCGGTCGCCGTCGGACGGAAGTCATCTGAAGGTGGAACTGAGCTTGTGCTCGACCCCTCCGAGGCGGAGCTGCCTCACCTCTTGGGTGGAGGCTGCTTCGCTTTCTTCTTCTCGGCGGTCCTCTCTTCCTCGTCGTCCACTGGCATTCCACCATGTTCTCTGCTCTGGACAAACTATACCACGAACACGCCCTTTGACGAAGCCGAGCTAGAGCGTGCTCGGGGCCTGGCAGAGGCCGGGGTACGCAAAGTCTGGAAGGCTCTGAAGAAAAGTGTTGGCACCATGAACACTTCGCAAGAAAGCATAGCGCGAAAGCTGAAGAAGGACACAGAAGCAGTGGAGGAGGACGATGCCAACATGGAGATATGAACAGCTGCCTCGCGTAGCAGTCGTGTATGTGTACCACCATATACCTCACTTCCCATCTGACTGTCTTCTGGTCGCTTTAGGTCTCATCTGACCTGTCCGCTGGCGACAAAGCCCTGCAATGACGAGGTCGCCTCGTGGCTGTGTCCGAGGAATCGCGTTCTACGTCCCTGGCAGCGGCCTCAGGTCCCATGATCAGCTATGAATGGCGCTACTATGTGCACTGTCGACCTCAAGGGCCGCATTCAAACTCATATGTCGTATCCACTGCCGCATCTCCGTCCATCTGCGATAACCGACGTATGAACGCCGGAAGAGACGCTGTACGCTGGGCATGTAATATCGCTACCTCTAGAACTGATCATATTCGACTAGCCTATATGCTGTCGATCTGATGCTATCTACATTGTCAAGACACAGTGCAATCGGCCGTGCGCAGCGTTATACGGGCCCGAGCTACCGCGCGACAGCAAACAGTCCAAGGCCAGCGCCAAGCTGCCCTCTGCGTCTAGCCACCAGCACCGACCCACCACCCTCTCCAACGCCCGATTCCAGACGGCATCCCAATTGATGACCCAACGGGTCCACGTTCATTGTGCGCGACTGTGCCGTAACGGTGGCAGAGCGCGCAGGCCAGCTGACCGTGCGAGGCGCGCGTTGCGTCTCCTCCGTCGTGGCTGCCCCTTCACGGACACATCCCCCGAGGTTACGTGCCTGCTGGCCAAGCGGCAAGCAGAAGGCTTCCGGCAGGGCATACACCATGTGGGGCTCCACGAGCTGATCGCACCACTCCCGACGCGTCCGGGTCAGCTGCGTACGTACGGCAGAATGCGCATTATTCCTCGATCTCTCAGACTCCTCGGTTGTCTGTACGTCAGTCGGCGCGGTTCGGCCCATCGATGGGTATCAAGATGCGGAAGTGTGGTCGTTCAGAGTGAGTGATGGCGCGAGCACGACGCCTACGTCCGATGGCGAGTCACAGGGGCAGCATACGGCGTTCACCGCGAGCCTACGAAGAAAGGGTGGTTTGAGAAGGCTTTCATCAGCGAAATTCTAGACGTTGAGGGTATGACAGAATGCTCAGATGCTAATCATGGAACGCACGAAAATATATCGGGACCCCACCTGGGTAGGTGACGAAAGCGGGTAGGATACGAAAGCCGGATATGTGTTGCGCTGCTCGGGCTGGTACGGTGGCGACGTGCGGCAATGACATGCTGAGCTCGAGGCTTGACTCTCCCGCTCGAACGCATATGCTTGGGATACGACGTCCGACGTAACTTACGAGCTCAACACCAGGACCGTTTCAGATCCGCAGATCCCCCACCGTTATACGATCCGCGTCGCAGAGCGAACGACAGTCATTATCGGTCTGTGGCGTGCCCAAGTCGACCAGCAGCACCTCCCCACTGCGTTGCCCCGCCCACATCTCGCGGTCGCAGGTGTTCATACAAATGAAGCAGTCCTTTCGGCCAATCCAGCGCGTGCATACGCATACTAACGGTTTGGGGACACGCGGAGGTTCTATAGCTGAAACGTCTCTTTCCCTGCCTTATCCACGATCTACAAGCCCTGGCTATCGTCCACCGCGCTGCACCAGCGTGCAACTCTCACCCTTCGGGTCCTCTTGCGGCGAAGGTCACGAAGCTCACACCCTGCATGTACAAGCCCCTGGGGCGCAAGCTCAACCTACCTGTCCAGGCTGTCCTCTGCTCCGCGCATTGCCCCCGCGCAGCCTCGACTCTAACGCAGACTCAGCATCAGTGTAATCATGCAAGGTCGTATTGTATTGTATGGTAGATCGTCGCATGGGCCAACTGCCCGTTCTCGAAGTCGTGACAAGTCGTGCTCTACGTTACTCGATAAGGTATCTACTACTAGTGAGCTATACTGAGCTATGTGGGGCGCATCCAGTAGCTGGCGGTGCGCCTGTATATGTACGTCTGACAGAAAGATGAGAAATGAGAAATGAGGCGCGAAAATATCTACAAACCGTCCCGGGGAATCAATGGCTGGACGATAGTGTGTACATGAACATGGATGGATATATGTGCTGGGCGAACTGCGGCGGAGGGATCCCTGCACGCGGTGTGCTGCGCGGGCGTGCATTTTTGCGGCTCCGTATGCCGAAGGCGGCCGGAGATGAGACGAGAAAAGGAAGAGAGAAAGGGAAAGCAGGACTGCCAGCAGTGTGCTCTCAGAAGTGGGACGTGGAATGCCGCCGTAGTCGTCGTGGCGGCTGCCCATTCCGTGGCGGCCCCCGGGTGGACGAGGCGTTGGGACTGATGGATGCCAAGAATCTCTTCAAGAGCGGTTTCTTCGTCGGACTGTTGCCGGAGCTGACCGTGCCACGAGAACCTGGCTGGGTGTAGGAGACTACTTGGGTCTTCGGATCGTGCTGCCGGAAATCCCAGAGTCAACAGTCTTCCAATTGAAAACATAGTGTTAATAAGAAAATGAGGGTACGACCTCCAAAAGGACCGCCACATCAGGCCAAGGACCATCATATCGATAGGACCATAGGTCACAGGCCGAGACGGGGTAGCGCGGAGGGACCTTGGCTAATCAGCTTTTTGTGCCCTAATCTGGTACCCTCTGGCCCGGCGCAGCTCCCAGCCTATTGTGTTCGACTCCAATGCGGATCCTTGATAGAGAATGGACGGGAAGAAGTGCTCACCACAACCTGTACACGTCCTCGGTTTGGAGGGACGATCACGTATGATTGGCCGAGCGGAGGAGCGGGGAGGACGTACTCGCGGCCGGGCTCATACGCAACGCGATAGGTGTTGCCCGGAGCATAGCCTACGTGCACCTGGTGTGTTCGGTCCATCGGGTACGTGGCCCGCGCGTGCATCTGCCGAGACGGGGCCGCGCCAGACGGGAATGGGACGGTGGGGTTCGGCGGTACGGTCGACGAGCGTGGTGGATGTGGCCGTGCTCGTTGCGGCTGGGGCTGGACATACTTGCGATAGTCTACTGACGGTGGTATGCCTAGCGGGACGGGTGGCGGCGGTGCTGCTAGAGAATGGCCGCGTCGGTGTGATGACGACCGGTGGGGCGACGAGCGTGGCGGCGACCTGTCGCGCGTATCTGGGATGTGGAGTGGTCGCAGTGGTGGGTGTTGGGTTGCGCGCACTGAGGGCGACGGCCCGACACTAGAGCCAACGCTTGGGACGTGTGAGGGGACGTGTGTCGTAGCGGTGAAGGGGTTGGCGAGGCGAGTATGGGTAGGCACGCTCTGAGCCCAGTCATGGATCTTGGACATCTTGGCATGGTACCGTTCGTAGGCTTCCGGGGAGTAGTCGTACTCGGTCATGGCTGTAGGGGAGGCTCGGCTCGGAATGGGCGAACGATGTATATAGGCGAACAGAGAACCTGCGTGAAGCGGTGAACGGGGTGTGTAGGCTGCGGGGGCCGGGATCAGAGTGGGTGGCGGACAGAGATTGTCGGGGAGATTGACATAGACGCAGAGGGAGAAGGGGGTATATGTAGCAGCCCCGCACCGCAGGAAGAAGAGGTGATGGTGACGGTCTGCCTCGAGGCCCCCCACCCACTTCCTGCCCAATTTCTCTCCTTCCCCTTCCGGCAAGTACACACCGGAAGCGCTTCCACGTGGGCTTTTGATTCCGCGGAAGCAATCCACACAGGCGCGCGCGCGCTCCGTCGGCTTTCCACCGATCGTGCCAGCACGGTTTATCCCGAAGTTTGGGCATGTTGAGAAAGTGAAGCGGGTGATGAGAGATCGCCAGTAGGTGGCAGCATGTGCGAAAACCTCGCTCATTAATTCGCCCTGCCCCATCAGTAAACGAGCGATGCAACGCACGGCAGTTCGCTGGACGGACTCGGGTCCTTTCCCGGCGAACGATCACACGAACAACGCGGTCATCGACGTTCATTTCTGCGGTGACGCACTGTCCGTGTTGCCGAAAGGCCGCTGTTGTCAGCTTCCAAAGGAGCGCAGGGAACTGGTACACGGGTTGAAGAGATAACATGGCCACTATTGTGTCTCGCATGGTCTAGAAAGTCGTACAGTCATGCACCGGCAGCCGTAGCACCACCAGTCACTCTTAAATGGCACATTCCTGAGCTCTCCTGATGAGACAGTACGTGGATTAATGTATCTCGCTTCAACATTTCGCTTAGATCAAGCAACTTTCGCTAGAGGATTGTGACATCTTGACCACCTACCGTAAAACCCATTTCTCGATCACGCACCCAATCGAGCAATACCTGGTGATTGGCATCACACACTCCATGGACTAAAAGCAGACCAAACACTGTTTGAGTGTTACAGTGACCGGTGCATGAACTGTACAATTCGTGTGGGTGTTATCAGCGGCCGGATCATATGATTTACTAGCATGAGAAAGTGGCGAGGCAGCAGCAGCGCACATTCCGTGAAAGTCCTGCAGAAATGAAGGCTAAAGTCACTCTTTGTCAAACCTGTTCATATGAGCTAGAGAATTGGCTCTGCGTTCAACGAGCATCACCCAGCGCGACACAAAACGAACCCACATAGGCTTAACCCGAGCACAGGTTCCTTGCGGTCGGTACTATCTTAGCTCTAGCGGCAAATGGCCGGGTCTTCAACATACTCAGGCCCTAGATGTCCTTGTCGGATCTAGCAGATGCCACACTGCGCAGAGAGAAGGCCCCTCGGGATAGAAGGTTGTCTCCCTCGAAAGTAACTTCAGGTGCGAACGGATGTAATCATGGCGGTGTCGACGGAACGATCTCGCAGTCAAAACCATACTCTCCCTCGGTGATCCATTTGTATGACTATCAGGATCTGCACGAAGAGTATTTTTGTGGTCGTTGCCGCTCGGGATGGGGGCGTCCGCCACGCCACAGCTGTTGCCGCTTCGCTGGCTGCCGAGCCTAGGATGAGGCGCGAGGTCCTCCGAATCGCGAAAACAGTAGCATCAATGCCATAGAACTGTCTCGGTCGTTCACAGGGAGCGGAGGAACACCTGTAGACCCTGGTATAGCTACGCTGACATGGGCGAAGTTTAGTGATGGCACAAGTGCGATACTACACCAAGGGGAGTGTCCTCCTATCCACATATGGCGTCGAAGGGAAAGCCTTCAAATTGATCATGAAAGTTTGAGCTTGGCATTTGGAATCAGTCAGTTTGCACCTCTTCTGAGCCGGCAGGCGTCCTTACACGCTACTGATGACGTGCGCAATGGCTTGGAGGATGGCACCGTGGAAGTGGGCACAGTTAGGCAGTTGTCGCACGCTGACCCTGTGCCCGCAGCCCACACAGGGAGTGTCACACCAATCGCGAAACTCACATTACGATGGCCACCCCGCGAGCCGCCTGCTTCAACCATGAGGACCCGCTTATAACCCCAGACGAGATCGCTCGTGTGGGGAAGGCAGAATCCACTCTTCGCATCGGCTCCCGAGCGCCTTGGCACTCCTTCATATTGCCTCGATCCCATGCAATGTAACTGCCTGAAGCACTGCTGAGGCGCTGGACCCTTGCCCTTGTCCCCACAGGTGCCGCCTGCATGCAACGCCATATAATACGTGTCAGTGAGAATATCGAGAACCACCCTCAACCCGGACACAGCAGGCACCAGAGGGGCGGTGCTCGCAGCATGCTCGAAGGCAAACTCGGCTGCCGAGGAAGGTGGTTCCCCGAGCAAGGCAGGCGGTGCAGTGGTATGAACGCGGGAGACCAGACGGACAGCGATGTCCCAGGCAGAGTACGGCGTGGATGACGTCTGTGCGCGATGCGCCGTGGACGTGCTGCGGCGTGGGGAGGGCGTTGCGGACTGAGTTAAAGAATCGTATTCTCGGACGCCAGAGGTTGTCGTTCTGCGCTTGACGTGTGCAGCTGACCAGTGGCGACGGACATAGTGCGCGCCTCGGGTCCAAGTCTGGACGTTGGGAGCCCCGACATACCGCTCCCTTGCGTGCCGTGGGCGTATATGAACGCGGAGTTCCCTGAGTACGCGCGCTCGATGTTCGGAGCGAAGAAGCCTGAAACACGATCGAGAGTCAGCTGGCTGAGCACGACGAGGTTTACGGCAAGAATGGGGATGGAGGAGCAATGCCTTGGAACACACCTTCGTCTCCTTAGTGGATCCTCCGCAGCGCGCAACTATACATCGGCACGATGCGGATGTGCTTGAGCAAAGGGACCCGGCGCTGTAGTGATGCTTGATCTAGTTTGGAGGAGGCTGGGCAGGGTTAAGATCCCGCGGCCTTGAGTGCCACTGAGCATTGAGGGCTTCATGATACATGAAGCTAAGGCTTATATGTCACCGCGGGCATGCCATTGAATGCGCTCTGGTTGTCGGTCGATGCACATGCTCCAATTGCAATGGGTCTGGCAGGAGATAAGAGTGCACAGATGTGGGTCGGCCAGTGAATGGTACTTACCTGAATATGCAACCCTATTCCTGTGTTCCAGTATCCTGGCTGAGGGCTCTTTTCCCTTCGAGTTCAGCCGATATATGAAGACGATTGTTCGCAAGGCGAAACCCGCTGCTTGCGAGTAGTAGTAAGATTGCAACGGTCGAAGTAGAGCACCACGCTAAGTTTCAAAAGCCAAATGCAGCACTTGCCATTTCAGGCCAAATCTTGCAGAGGCGACCACGTGACTACGTTTCAATCGCGAGTCGCCGCGCGACCCAAGCTTGGTTCCACCTTCCACCGTTCTTGCAATTGCAAGGACTGAGTTCGCTTCTCATTCTCCTCTGGGTTATCTTAGTCTAAATACTATCACTAGGTCCTCTTCTATACGCGACATGGATGACTCAACACCTGGCGGCGCGGGTGTGCTGGAGTGGGCTAATAACATCCGCCTTACCTTGGCCAAGGACGAAGCCAGACAACTGCTACATGATCGTATTCAAGACACGCTTGGCTTCTTGGATAACTACCTTGAAAATGCTCTCAAGGGGCCTAGGGCAGAGTCAGTGAACTCATGCTCACTGTATGCGCTTGACTCATTGAAATAGGGCTCTAACGGAACTGCTGAAGACACCTGGTCGCCGGAAGAATGCGCCAGCTCGCACAAGGTCGGAAGTGGCTACGTCAGCGAGGAAGGATGCTATCATAACAATGTCGCTAGATGTGCGTAATTATGTAGCCACTCGCACGAGTGACTGACCCCAGTAGCAGACCGACGATGAACAGGAAAACCGTGTGCCGGTCAACAGCTTTCACAAGGCGCTGTTGCAAGCGAAGATGGTCCCAGACGAAGACATGGCCAGCGCGGCTCCCTCAAGTGCGGGTACCGCGTCTCCAGAGCCAGTGGCGACCGAACTTTCTATGATCGCGGAGGATGACGAGTTTGCCGAACGAAGTCGACTCTCTGCGTTGCCTGCCACTCCATCTACTGCAGTTTCTCATAGGCTCAAAGCAGAAGTACCGACGATAGACGAAGCGAAGCCCACGACGACAGACACCGCTACACACATGGACGTAGACGAGCCCGGGCAGACTGAGGTATTATCGACAACAGACACGTTTCACTCCATTCCCCTCGACTCTCCAGAGCTTCATTCACCGACCACGCCTCCAAGGTCTCCGTCACCCGTGGTGGACGAAGCCCAGGCGTCGCCAGAACCAATCCCTATCGTACCTTCAGCGACTTCGTTGGACGAGCTGAGCGCGCCAATACGCGACGAGCCTTCCTCAAATACGCTCAATCGGAAACCAAGTCTGTCTCAAATTGGTCTACCTGCACCGTCTCCCCTACACAAGTCGACGCGGACTGGACCTGGACGAGAGCCATCTGTAGGTGCTGCGCTAGGACTTGGTGCGAAGCGCGGGTCTTGGCTCGTCAAAGCACGCGAGGCGAAAGCGATAGAGACTGCAGGCAAACGAACCAGTAACACGCTTGGAGTCGGGCTGGGCCTAGGTATTCTAGGTGCAAAACGGAAGAGCGGTGATATGCTAGAACTTGCAGGAATGGGCGGTCCTATCGCAGGATCATCCAAGGCTAGGGACGATGAAGATCGCGTCACGAAGGCTGCGAAGCTGGCTGAGGACGATGGCTCTGCGAGGAAAGGCAGATTCAAGGTGATGTCGATTGAGGAACCGCCTTCGTTGTCCCCGAAGCCTACCGTGCAAATGCAGATGCGGGCATCTACTGTTCCCCCAGAAGACTTCACGGTTCCCATCCAGTTCATGGACGAGGACGAGCCTCTCCTCGACACGTTCAAGAGGAAAATAGAAGGAGTACGGCCGGGCAAGAGCATGGGTAAGTCCCTTGGTGGCAGTGCAGCAGCGGCGCTGGCAGAGGCACGCGCAGCGGCCGAAGCGAGAGTCGCAGAAAGGAACAAGCTGGAGCGTGCCAACGAGAGTGCTGTACAGGATGAGACGAGCATTGCTGAAGCAGACCCGCAAGTCGGGCCAGTATCAGACGAGACGGCGCCAGTGCCAGACTTGCACAAGCGATTGAGTATGTCGGACCTTCTCGGGCCCTCTAGCAACAAGGAGCAGCCTCCTTTGACTAGCCGCGAGCCGCCGTTGTCTGCGCTGAATGTCGAGGCAGCGGGCGCAAATGCAGATACCAGCACTTCGACTACCCCACCGAACTCGCCCCCACCTCGTCCAGCTCCAGTGGCAGCGCACCCTATTGGTCCGGTGTTCACCAAGCCGCCGACTGTGTTTGTAGCACCGCCAGCGCCATTTTCCACTGCCCAAGGTTCGGAACAACAGCCTTCTGCCGGTTCGAGCAAAGACTTCTCCTTCAAGATGCCCACAGGTCACCCCTTCTCACTTCCTGCCGCGATGACGCTTGGGGTCCCGGCCAAGCTAGGGTCGCCCAACAGCCAGAAGAGTGGTGGGCTCTCTGCACAGTCAAGCAACGCAAGTGTGTTCTCGGATTCGATCTTCGATACTCGGGACAGCGTCCCCGCATGGATGCCGCAGACGCAGGACACGGAGTACTCGACGCAGCCGACGTCACAGTCGCAGTCGCAACCGAAGTTCGACGATACAGACGACGACGACAGCTGGCATGTGGACGACAAGTTCGCGGCGCACCAGATGTGGACGCCATTCGGGTTCACGTCGGCGGAGAACAGGGACGATACGTGGAGCACGTTGGCGAGCCGGAGCACGAGCCAAAAGGGTGGCGACACTGGGTTCCTTACCACGAACTTCACGAAGCCGTTCGTAGCCAAGAAGGACGTCGAAGTTGACGACGTACCGTCCGGCGCTGGTGTCGAGCCGTCGAGCGCGATTCCGTCTGCGTTTGACTTCGGTCAGGAGCCCGTGGAGGAGGTACAAGAAGCGGATATAGCGGATGTATCCATGGAGATGGACGACAGAGATGGTGACGAGGACATGGAAGAGACGGATTTAGAAGACGTAGCCCTCGCCGGCAAGTCCACTGTTAGTCTGGTACAGGTATGTTACAACATGTCGCCATTGAGTTTGTCGCTAATGCCTCCATGCAACCTAATCAGTCCGGTGTAGAGAGGAGTCAGAGCCAACAATCAATGAACGCGTCCACCGCTTCATCGTCTCAACAGTCTCAGGCCGGGTTCATTGGACAAGCCACCAAGTTCGTAAGTAGCATGCTGGGCGGTAGCAAGAAGAAGGCAGAGCCCGTCAAGAGCCTGCAGCTCGCGGCACAAGCTGCCAAGAAGGTTTGTAATATGACTGGTATTCAGCAACTACTTACTGATCAGTGCACACTCATCAGCAACAGGGCGAATTAGAGAAGAAAGTAAACCGTCTCAAGGAGATGGAGAACCGCCGCCAGCTCGCTCAGCAACGCAAGGTTGATGAGGAGCAACTGCGTACCCAAGAAGAGGAGCGGAAGATCAAAGAGGAGAATGAACGACGCAAGAAGGAACGCGAAGAGCATACAGACAAGCGACCGCTCAGCCGTATGGCGAGTAAGAAGGTAAGGATGTAGCTTGAATTCCGATTGCATGATGCTAAACCTATGTATATAGCAACTGTCTGACGACGATACGAAGAAGCGTAAGATTGAATTAGAAAAGAAACCGGTCGAATTCAAGAAGCCCCCCTCCAAGGAAAGGAAGGACGCGCCCCCGCGCGTGATTACAAAACCAGGCACCGGTTCTGTAGCGCATACCCCAGGCGCGAAGTTCGGTCCTCCGCCCAAGACAGCCATGAAGCAAATGGAGTCGGAGACCAAACCGTCTACCAAAATCGTCAAGCCAATCCCCTCCTCCGTTAACCTCAATCTAGCCTCGTCCTCCAGCAACCCCAAGATCGGCCCGCCCAAGGTGGTAGGCAAGGGCAAGGCACCTGCGCGCGACGATGACGAGCAACAACCCGCACAGGCGATTCGCACGCAGATGGCGGACCGCGCGAAGGCGCAGATCCAGGCGCAGACAGTGCCCGGCCAGCCACTGCCAGGCACGAGCGAGGCGATCGAGCTACCGGACGTCAACAGCGAGTACTCGAACTCGGACGACGAGGATCGTGTGCGGACGTTCGACCCGCCAGAGTGGGCGCAGTCACCGGAGTTGCGTGTCGCGCTGGAGCAGCAGGCGATGGTCAACCCGGACGACGTGTTCGGGCAGATCCCGCCACTGCGGATGGAAGACATGTTCCGGACACGCCAGAGCAGGTTCCGTGCCAGGACGAGCTCGGCAAACTGGAGTGGGCCGGATGGGCTCACGGAGCAGGAGGAGAGGGAGTACGCGCGGCGCATGGGTTTCAAATGAACGCGATCAGGTTTTCCGTATAGACGACTGTACTGGTAGCACATCTCAGATGGACTGTTTTCTGCACGCACGCACTATCATATGTCCTATTGAAAGAGCTATATTCTTTACAGCGAGGAGGTGACAGCGAGAATGGTGGACGTTCATCTGCCTGTCTTCGCCATCTTCATTTCTCGGTACAGTTTGATCGCCTTGAGGCGTTCTTCCTCGAGCATCGCCTTCTGGGCCATCGAGAGCGCACCTTGTCGCAGGGTGCCCTCTCCACCCGCAGGGTCTTTCAATGCCTTCGGACGCTGTTTCGCACCGCGGGGAAGCTTCTTCAGGTCTGGAGGTGCTTGGACGATGTCGTTGAGCCGTCGAGGGGCAGAGGTGGATAACCGTTCGAATTCTGTTGCCTTTTCCTTGCTTGCAGCCGCTGGCTTCAGCACATCGGTCGGCTTCGACGACAGGGAGGACACATCGTCTGCCTTGTTCGAGGTCGCAGCCTTTTGCTTTCCGTTGGAAGCTTTGGATGGTTCCTCCTCCTCCTTGACTTTGCGTGCCAATGCAGAAGATGTTTTCATGGCTACGCGGACCCCACCGCGCATAGAATCCTCCACTCGCCTGTCACGATCAGCAACATAGTTCCATATGGCCACAGATAGCGCACCTGTTGAAGTGTGCCATAGACTCTCCAGGCTGTATCCACAACTTCCCCTTGCTTTCCGAGCCTATCTCTCTGCCCTTTGACTTCCTCCTCTTCGCCGACGGCTCTGCCTCGCTTCCGCCCTCAGGGAGCTTCCGCTTCTTTTCCCTGTATTCTCCCTGCACTCTTGCTGCGTTCAGAACGCGTGCAACGCCCTTGGGTATTTCTTCACTCTCAATGGCATTGCGGGCACCTGGGGGTAGGTCGAGCCCACTGATTTGTTTCAGTTTCCGCTGATGAACGACGGCTAGGCGCAACATACGACTGTGTTCGTTGTTTTTCGCGAGCTGAGCGTTTTGCTCGTTTGTGAGGCATGGCGGAGAGTAACGGTATAGATCGACTTCAATATGGATCAGTTTCCGCAAACTGAGATTTTCGCTCCGGGGTGGGGGGTTTGTACATCATTGCAAAGAAGTAGGCATGTGACACAGTGTGACGAGTCCGCCCATACCTCCCATATTCACGATGTACACAATGCCGTCAACCATTGATCCGTGCGCCCCTGTCATGTTTAAGGATGTGTTCATATGTCTCATAAACAGTGGGTCTACAGATAGTCGAGAGCAGGCTATGCGTGACACTTGTGTGACGCTGGCGTCGTACCGATGTCGGGCCGCCTCCAAGCCGCGTCTCCTCAACTTGAACGACGTCGACATGGCAGCAGCACACCTCGGACACGCGCTGCTCAGCTCGTCTGCCCACACCGACCGAGTCTACTCCACGCTCATGCTTATGCCTCAAGGCCATGCACTGGGACGACACAAGGAGCTCGTGGAGTGGGCCGACGTCTCCATTTCTCATGTGTTAGAAGCTATAAAGGACCCGCAAGCTGGGTGGAATTATTACCACCGCATATATGCACACAAAGGCTCATATGTGACTTTCTGAACTCTAGCTTTCAACTCACGACCAAACTAAGCTCTGTAAGATCCCTGCGTCGGGCGTGTCACTAGCCCATTCCATCCGGCCTGGGATCTCGTTTGAAGATCATTGCGCCTTTGCAAGCTCGTCCACCGTAGTGCACTGCGGCTGTTGCTGTGCTCCAATGTACTGACACGTAGTTGCCAGTTGACGATACCGTTGTTCGACCAATTAAGGACACAGACGCACATATTGTCTTGCAACATTTCACTTATTCTGTTGGGCGACTGGAGGCTGATGAAGTGCACCCTATATGTGAGTCGTCATGCGTTCACGATGAATTCCTCATCTCATACGGAGCAAGTGTGCTTCCACGCCTCACAACTGCCTATCAAGCTCTGGCGTCTGCTAGTGCGTGGACTGCTTATGTCTCGACGTATCACCTCGTAGCAGAGCATCTGAAACCGCTCGATATGTCAGTGGCCTTGTATACGTGACATGTGAAGTGGTCCACGGAACCCTTCACTCGCCATCAGTCAGGGGGTGGTCCAATACCTCTCGAAGTGTGGTCCGGATGACAGCCTGAGGTTGCCGATGCAAACACTCCGTCCCTCAGTTGCAGGTACGTGACTGCTTTGGGTCACTGCATACATGATCTAACCAGAAGTTGTGTATGTTAGCTTGCTACTAGAGCTCCAGTAAGGCCACAGACCTCGTTATTCGCCGTATGTTGTGGACCTTTGTGCCTGTCACACTCGCACGTCGGCTCTTCACAGACGTCGATGTCCTTTGACATCCGTCGAGACGATAGCAGCGCCTCGTTCCTGCCTCGTTGCAAGTAAGTTATCGACTGACGCTTGCTCCTATATATCAGCTCGATCCTGTTGACTCGTCTCCTCTTACCGACCACGGCTACCCTCTCGTCACTACGCTGTTCTATCCTATGGCCACCGCTCATCCTCTTGTGACTGTTTGCCGAAGGCCGTTACACGTATCAGGGGGCTCAGCGGACAGAAGCGGGCTCCCATCAGCGCCGCAAGAGCGTTACGTCGTTACCGTCCTTCTGCGCGTCGGCATCCCGCCCGGTGCGCTTAATCTGCGCGCAAATTGGTGTACCGAGCCAGCGGCGAAATAGAAGGAACGGAAATTGCGGGTGGTTTTCGGTGGTTTCCCAGTGCTGCTAGGGCTGAAGTCACCAATGGAGGGACAGGGGTTCAGCGGGATAGGGATGGAGGCGCGCCCGTCGTGCATCGTGGCATCAAATGCGCCCACAGACCGCCTCGTGTGTGGCCTCACCCTGACCGCATGCCGATATAGTTGCTGCCCCGCCGTGATGCAGACCACTGTTCTTATTCCCTGAAGGTATATCACCCCTCGAGGTCGCCGGCTGAATTCCCCCCGCTGGAAAGGAGAACCACCCTGGTCTGCAGCTTAAGAGCTAGTCCTCACATCGTCGTCCTACTCTGTCCACACAAACACTCGCCGACATGGTCCTTGCTAGGACAATATTGCCCATCGATGGTGATGATGTCATGGCTTCGATGTGGCACGAGTCGGCCACATATATTAAGGTGAGCGGTACTTTTTCTACCTGGGTCCATCAGTGGTCAGGTTTTGCACTACATGTGGACTTCCCATATGGTACAGTCATCCTTTACGAAGACACCATCGGCCATCCGTCTGGATAGTCCTGCAATGACCATGGTAACATCTAGTGGTTATAGGTGCGACGAAGCTGATAGTATCGACAACAGTGCCTATACTCCACGATTGACAGTCGCCTCACCAATGTGGTCGGCATCTTTATTGCGGGCCTTGTACCAACCTTTTGCATTCATTGCGGCTTCTGAGTCGGGAATACTGTTCGATGGCGACACTTCATCTTTCTTCTGCACTTCGCCGCTCCTTCTGCATTTCTGCGTTTCAGCCTTCGGGGCATGTTTACTGGTCGCGGGCGTTGCTATCGGGCGACTCACTGTAGTGCTGATGGAATTGAATCGCTGTCCTGAAGATCTCTCTTCGCTGCTATGCTTACCAGAGAAGTTCTCTTCGACTTCATTATCGGCGAACATGGAGATGAGCCGATTCCCGCCGACAACATCCCGACTCGCAAAAGCGCGCACACGTTGTCGTCAAATGATCTCCAGACACAGCAACGTCCCCGATACTCGACCTTGCCGTGCTGACGCTATTACGTGATACGGCAGCCTCACGGATAATAATCCGCGTAACTTCAACATGCAGCGCTCAACGTAACCTCGCAGATGGGTCATCCGACAAAGTTACGTCGCCGTCGTTGCACACACCTGGCGTCCAGGTCCCTCGCCATTTCCTCTCGCAGAAAAGTCGCCGCAATTGATTCGAGATACCGCAAAGCCAACCGGGGTATCGTCAAGTTGACCCCGCCCTTCATCGATGGTGGTTAAATGTCATGGGGTACGTGCTCCCCATCCTCCGCGCCTTCGGTTGCTGACGTAAAATTCAACTCTACGTTGTACTGGCTCGCCCATTCGCACCAGGGTCCGCGTGCAGAAATTGCCCATCCCTCCGACCGCGCGTAGGCTGTCCAGCCGCGCGCGCGAATACAAGGTTATCGGCAGAAGGCGCTCGGCGCGCGTCCTGCTGTCACCGCGCATGTGGACATGCGCGGAGATAGGTTGGTGCCCTCACACGAAGCCGCATCCTTCGTTCAATCAGAATAATGACGGTATAATTTCATCCGCTCCAGGGAACATCTATGGTACAAACTAACGCATAGCGCGGAAATAACCTTGGTGTGCGTTCAGTGCACTGAGTCCGGTGAGAGTGGTAATATCCTAGTCCCTGACATCCAGACGCCTTCCAGGCGTCACCGTAATGATACAGTACAGTGTGGCTTTGGGCCGAGTTAACGATACAGTACAGGCCCACGTGCTGCCTCACCAGGGGCTGCAGGCGGCACAAACGAGACGATAGCGAGACGAGCGTTGAATAGCGGGAGTAGAGGTAGGTGTGTGCAGCACGGGTTAGGGTTTTCATTGATTGTGGATAGGATAGGAATGCACAACGGGGACGTACGAGTGCGCCTGGGGGTACACTGGATCCGAGATGTCCGCATACCTCTGGTAGACGGCATCTTGCTCCGCCGTGACGATCGGGGCAGGCGCGGCGTACATCGGCGGGTAAAAGTACTCCTCGGCCGGTTGCGACCACTGCTGCTGAACGCAGTTGCTTTGGAACATGTCGACTGGTAGGCCTTGGAGCTCGTCTAGCTGCTGGGGCATCTCGCAGTGGTAGTATGTCGGCTGGAAGTGGGATGTCATGTACTCGGAAGGGTAAGGACTGGGGGTGTTCGGAGAACTGGACATCGGCGTCGAAGATGGGCCCGAAGCCCAGCCTTCTGCGACCGTGGTGTCGATGCGCAGGCCATCGGAAGGGTGGAAAGAGGGCTGCTGCATCTCGTACGCAAGATGTGGCTGCGGAGCGAAGATATCGAGCTGATCCGCGTACGGGCTCGAAAGCGGGTCGCAGGATTCGATGGGGGAAGGGGCAGCGCAGGTGTTGAAAGAGAATGAATCGAAACCCTGGCAAGACGGTCAATGCCACTTCAACGCATTGGAGGGGGTCGACACTCACCATCTCGGGGTTCGGGGCGGGCGCCGCATACTCGTACGGGTCCGCAAAAGGAGAGGAAGGGACAGTGTATTCACTGCTCATCGAGTCGTACTCAGTAGCTAGGGCCAGCATGTACTGGCCCGGCGGGCTGGGCATCAAGGAGGCGTACGCGGGATAAGAATGCTCTGGCTGCGAACTGACCGAGCGGAGCTTGTTTGTTGGCGGTACCGAGACGAAGAACGGGTCGTTGGGACGCTCGTCGGCCGGAGCAGACGACGATCGACGGAAGTGGCGAGCTGTGACTGGGGCATCGAAACGGGTGACGACCTCCGGGACGTGACTGCGATCGAACTCATCGACGGCCTGGTCCAGCTCCGCGCCCTTCTTTCCCTTAACCAGCAACTCGGCGATCTTCTCGCAACGCTTCGCGTCCTTCGGGCCCACCTCGCGCACCTTTCTCTTCTTCGTCGGGTACGGCGTCGGCGACTTCGACTCGGGCCTGAAGGAGTAGCCGGGATACTTGGCCTTGTGCTCGTCGAGCATCGCCTTGGCCTTGTCGAACCAGATTTGCTTCTCGGCGGGCGGAAGCATGCCCCAGGTGTAGCCGATGATCTTAGAGAGCGTGCTGTGGTTGGACTCGACGGCGGTCGAGACGTGGTCGCTTTTAACGAATGACGAGCGGAAGAGGATGAACGCGTTCGGGGGACGCGGGATGTGATCGTCCGGCTTCTTCCTGGAGTGGGTGACCTTCCTGGGAGGCAGATCGCACGAGGGGAAAAGGGAAGACTCGGGGACCGGGCGGAGGGAAGGTTTCGGGTCGTTGAACGACACGGGTGTGACGTTCGGCGCAAAGGCGAACTGAGCAGAGCCCGCCGCGTCGGAGGTAGGTGCGCCTGGTAAGTGGCGTTGGGTCAACGATCTATTCGGCCGCAACTGTGTGCCATCACTGGCTCACCTGATCTGGCACGCTTCGAGGTGGGTGCGCGTGGCATTGTGACGGATGAGCAGGTGTGACTACGCCAGCACAAACGGGACGGGGATGACTGCAGCGCACGGATTGATGCGCAGGCAGGGAGGGGGTGTCGCAAATGGAACAGATGGGAGATTACATACGAGTCTTATACAGAGGGCGGGCAGGCAGGAGGGTGCGAAATAAGAGAAAACTCCGATCGCTCTAGAGTTTGTCTCTGGCATGTTCGCCTACTCGATTCAGTAGGTTTCCCATCCGCTCGCTTGGTGATAATACGTATTCAGTACCTATGCTCCGGCACAGCGGATCCCTCTTCTAATTGCGCTCAGTAATTACTCAGTTTTATCTCTCGTCCTACGGTCGGCCGTCCCTGCTCCTCGCGGACTTCATTGCCCTTTCATGATCGCAGAGATAGTGGACGCATATCCACTTTGACTGTCGAGCAGTGCGGGTGACAAAGAGCCATGCGATCAGTAGGAGTCTAGCCGGGCGCCACGTGCAGCGGAAGCATCCGCAGTGATCTCATTAGATCCCCGATGACTGCACAGTGATCTGCATCCGATATGGTACGCCTTGTCACTCTCCTTCCCTCCCAGTGCTCCTCCTCCCCTCCCGCTCAGAAACTAGCCGACTAGCGTACAATCGTCTTATACTTCCATCAACCACTAGGGGCCGCCGATACTGACGCATCAAGGTACCGCCAACGCCACCGCAGGGCGGCACGCTACGCGACGCCGCCCTTGCACAATTCCGTGTCTAAAGTGGATGGCTTACAAGAGCTACCGTCCGAGGCTTAGTCTCGTCATGGGCCTTCGGATTCGTTGTGGCCGAGTGTGCTGTTCTCTCAAAGTGAATCGGTGCCCTCGAGATCATCTTGATCGTAATGGAGACTAACCAAGATCTCGAGATCTGCTTCCGCATCCCACTGGAAGCAATTCTAACACGTCCGAGCTCTGCTGAGTGCCGCAGCCATATTGCAGGCCCTTGCATCGCAAGACGTCTATGACTTCAGCACTTCAAAGGAAATGTTATATCCTACAACGAACTTGACCGACAATGGGGCGGGTATTAAATGAGCATATTCCGTACTCGCCCGACTCAAGTTTCCTTGCGATTTTCTGCCGGATCTTGCGTACTGACAGGGCTTCCTTGCAGTGTGGAGTACTAGTGTGTTCGCTTGGATCTCTCCCCTCCAGAGAGGCCCGTACCTGCTGGGCGGGGATCAATGAATACAAGGTATTAGGCCGGTTTTCGTACGGCCTTGCACTGGCAAAGGGTCGATTGGACCGTGTTCATCGCTCCTCCTCCCCACCTGAGTAGCATATTAGTCATCGATAAGGGGGTTTACCACGGGCCCGCCCAACTCCGCTTCTGTGCATCGATGGGCCTGGCGACAATGAGTGCCTATGGGCTAGCGACGCCCGCCGCACCAGCCACTATCGAAATGTCACCAAAGCTCTGGATCACTGGGTAGATGTCGCGAAGAAGTCGAGTGCCGTTAGCCTCGGAGAACTAAACCCACGGAGCGCCTACCGATCCCCCCACCTTCTGCGGAGCATGCATGGTCTTTCGTATTGGATACAAGTTCGCGAAGGCGTCTGATCTGTTCAACCGTAGCAGCGCCATTCCCCCTCCGGTACAACCGCCAGCGGAATGCGCCCGGTCCTCAATAGAACATCCCGAGTACAAGGCTGCTACGAATGAACAACGGCACCCCACGAGTGTCTTGGACGAATTCGTACTAGCAATGGGTGTGAGATCAGCACCCACCGGGCCCTGGAATACTAATGCATGATAAGCCTGATCGTCGCATTTGCGATTCAGCGAGCACTAGCACGAACTGATGAGCTACTCACCTGTGATACTGTAGAATGATTATGGCGGACTTCCTCAGTGGTTGATGATTGTACACACATGCGTAGACTTCTGAGTCTGGAGGAGCACCTCATGTGAGCGGCGCGCCACTGGGCGCCATTGTCCGAGGTCACACTCCCGCGTGATGTGCTGGAGATAACATGTGAGTGTGAGTTCGAGAACTCGCCCTGCCGTCATGGGTGTTTGGTAGGAAACATCAGTCGACGACGAACCCGCACACAACGGGAAGTCCGGCCTCTGCACCAGAATCCATTAGATCATCAGTACCAGAGTACACGAGCGAAGTGTGCAACTCGGAACCCCAAAGGCCAATGTGACACCGTCCGCGGCCAGATGACCACTAGCCTGTCCGGAGACCAGGGGAGGTGTCAACGTGATAAGGCCCTACGGGGGTTGGCGACTAGTCGGAGGCGGTGGCAAGAGATTTACCGTTTTACGGCCCAGGCCCCCAGGCGGGGCACCCAAAGCCAACCCTGTTAGCGCAAGAAATTCGATCTCGGCGACACCACAGAGCTTCAAGGGGTATAGCGAATTGCCTACTTATGATGCGCACCGGCGGATAACGTGGCTTGGGCACGTGTAGAGCCTCGAGGCAGACCACCCAGCCCGGCATTGCTAGGCAATGAGATTACACCCTTCTTCCGCCCGCACAGCGTAGCGCTATCCGAGTAATTTCGCGGAATAGAGAGGTACGGAGGCGGTTCTGTGCCCTAGAGTTGGGCCCTGGGGTGTGCAGCAGAATCCCGACCCTGGGCTGGATCTGCGGGAATCCCGCCCTGCCACGGCGCGGCAGGAGGCCCTCATGGGCGACGGAGCTGTTGTATGAAATTGATGCGCGCGTCGCTCAGAGAGCACAAGGGACATTATCCGTGTAACCGGGCTTGACCAATCAGTAGGTTCGCTATCAGACTAAGCAAATAGCTCACCACCACGTAGAAGGGCTGCAGGATAGAACACGCGGCAAAGAAAGGGCGTATGGAGCTAGAATCGGTGAGGCACTGCCGCACCCTTCCGGTTGCTAGTGGACGAGTGGCAACGAGGTCCGAGTCACCTTGAAATTGATTCTGGGGGCTAAATATGAACCCCAATCATGAATAAGGTAATCTAGCCTCGAGAGCACGCTATGAACGCACCATTCACCGTGCAGCCACCACAGTACCATGTTGTCGACGGACTTGACGGAACCGCATCAAGGGGGCTACTACCAGGACCATGACATGTCGACTGAGACTGCCGTGCCAGCCTGCCTACCGCGCCCTGGGCGCCGCATGCTTACGACAGGATAGTAACCGAAATGTATCAGGGCTTAGCAACGTTGAGACGAAACAAGTACACGGCGAGGTCGCCGCCATAACGCTAGACAAAAGCGGGAAACAAAGCGAGTCGTTGCGACACTGCGGGGCGCCCGTCGGTGCCGATGCGCCACCGTGCGCTTTGATCCGCTCCGACTCACTGGTCTACCCTGCAGTAGCATTCACTTTCATGACAACGTGGCCTGTTTGGCAGTAGTAACAAGCTTTTAACCTCTAGAGGCTTACAAGGGGTGAGTTGACCCCACCTCTGTGATTCAACCCAGCGCGACGTCGTAGATGCGGTGACCGGGGGCTAAACTAACCAACCTCCTGCTATCGCGACACTGGTAGTATCGGTAGTCCGGCCGAATTCTGTGGCTCGCATGTTGCCAGTGATCATGAACCCTGCACATGGACCACGCTGACAAAAGCGTCAGTCTGGATAGGGCACATTGAATATCTGGACCGTGTACCCGCGAAGGTCGGTGTTCCGATCTAATGTCAGCACTACATCTGCAGATGATCCGACACGCTCACGGGATACGGAGCCGCTTAAATTGCCGTGTAGAAGGAGTTCTGACATGGCGATGGAACGGAAGGCGGGGAACCAGAACAAGGGGCGTAGTTTGACACTGGCAGCGTCTAGTCAGATATGTGTCTCGATTTGCTCTGATGCGGGCGCTGATGCACTCAGTACGTTCCTAGATACATCCAGAGCACATGAGCGTCCGGTGAGGACAGAAGGATGGCCTATAGTAATGACAAAACCTCGCGGGAGGGACACAGGACCGTGGCGTCGCATGGGCTGACGGACACCCCTGTGGCCGGAGCAGTCGGTTAAGGCAAGAACCCGGTCTTCTTCCAGTACTTCACCCACGCTTTAGCGTCCTGCTCACTGAGCGGAGACAGAGTTGCGAGGGTCTGGCTAACCCCAGTCGCTATCTGCGTCTCGAACAACGGGAAGCCACCGGCCTCGATGTCTGTCGCTTCTGCCCGTCGCGCATCCACCTCTGCCTTGGCTAGAGCGCGGAAGTACTCGATGAGCTTGACAGCAGGCTGATGGGATGCTTTAGCGTTCAAACATTAAGAAGAAGGGAACACACTCACGATTCTCTCCAGATGCGTCACGGAGACATCATCCGCGATGCCTTCTAGCCTCTTGACCCACGCATCCATTGGCACGTGAGGAAGCGTAACGCCGAGCTCAGCCTGCATGGCCCCAAACACGTCGTCCCACTTGACTGGACGGGGGTGCACAACGTTAACAACTTCTGGGGCCTCCCGCCCCCTAACTAAGTCCACTACGGCATTCGCGACAGCATCCATCGGTACCCACGAAACGACCTGTCAAAGGCAAGAAGGTTACTGAATTGTTGTGAACGAAGTAACTGTGCCTTCGAGAAACGCACGCTGTCCGACTCAGGGAATGCACCTAGCGCAAGGCTTGATTTGACAATACTCGGTATCCATTCCGACGTGTTCCAGGCGCCGCTCTGCAATGACCCTGAGATTTGCCCAATACGCAGCGCGGTTGTCTTGAAGCCTCTTTGACGGGCGTTGGACAGGACCTACGATAAATTAGACAGACAGCAGCTACTTTGAACTGCACTTGATACTCGCCTCCTCCATTACATATTTGGACATCCCATACCCGGAAGTAGCGGCAGCGAGAATTGAGTCATGCATAGGAGCCTCTGGGACAAGTGCATCGCGGTGTCGCTCGTCGGCGGTCCAGCCACCGGCGACAGAGATGGACGACGTGAACAAATAGTGGGCTGCAGGCGCCATTGTCAACAGGCGGATAGCACTCGCGACTTGCGTTTCAAAGGACGTCAGCGCAAGGTTGAAGTCGACCCGCCAAGCGATATGCACGACGTGCGTCACTTCCCTACGAATCTATGGGAAGTGCTGAGTAGGACCCCCGCGAGGCTATATAACGATCGACTCACTTCGTCAATAACCTCGTGCGAGAGGCTGAGGGTGTCCTTCGCAAAGTCTACGGGGTGCAGCGCCAACTTAGGGTTGTCTAACAACTCAGCAGGTAGTTGCGCAGCACTGAAAACCGCCCTGTGCCGATGCATGAGATCGCTGCCCCGGTTCAGCGCGTACACGCGCTTCGTCTGCTCGTCGCGCAGGAGCAGTGCCAGCACATGCGCGCCGAGGTTTCCGGTCGTCCCGGTGACGAGCACCACCCTCTCGCGGCCGTAGATGTCGTATGTATCCGGAGCGTGCTCTGACAAGACCGACGTGTGCTGCTTGATCAGCTCTTCGATCTCCTGCCAGGTAGACTGCGACACAGAGTCGTCGGAGCGCACCAATCTGGACACCGCTCTCGCGAGGGACGTCAAGGTTGGGTGCTGGAAGACGATGTTCTGCGTGATTTGCCGAGAAACATCTTTTGTGGAGCTGTCGGGGGATCTGTGTAGTGCGCCGATTATGCGGTTGCGGAGGAAAGTTGCGCTCAAGCTGTTACATCAATTCACGTGAGAAGCGCATACTGGTCTAAAGAGAAGAGCTGACATACCTATCAAATCCCTGTTCGAATAAATCCCGGTCAGGATCCACGGCTCTGTGCCCATGTACACCCGCAGTCTGTTCAGAAAGCCAGATTTGTACATCCTGGGCATCCCAAGAAATCGGTGGAGCTACTCCATGAGCATTTGCGCTGTCCTCCACCACCTTGTACCTGTTATCGCAGAAACAGCTTTGAATGCCTTGCTCCCAAACCGTCAATGGATGCGCTTACAAGTTCTCGAGATCTTGCGCATACAGCTCCAATGCCTTCTTCCGTTGCACAGTTCCCTTCCCTGTACGAGGCAGCGGTCGGCTTGGGTCCGTGAGGAGAATCATCTCTTTAAATACACGGGAGAAAGCGGGTATAGATTGATTCGCTTCCTCTACACATGGCCTACCGCACCATATCAGCAACGCACGTAAAGCATCCACAGCGAGCAACCTAGTAGACTTACCATATTGTGTTACGGAACTCTGCAACCGCCTTTGCATTAGTAGGGTCGGGAGCGTGTCCCGTCTGAGGCTCGACGAGGATGCCTATTTGTTGACGACCGCGTCCGAATGCAACTACGCCATTTACGTGCGGATGCCCGCCAATATGCACCTCGAGCGGCGCCGGGACTGTCTTTTCCCCTTAGAAAGGCGTCGACGAGCGTTCAGCTGAGTGATATGTAGGTGGTAGGACGCTTCACATACCTGATCCAAGCACGATGACATCATCATTACGCCCGATGCTATAGATTGTATATGAGCGAAACTAATCAGATCAATGCGGAGGCTGGACGACGAACATTCTCCAGAGGCCTGGCTTAGTAGGGTGTGGGGTGAAAAGATCAGATGTCGCATATCCCCGTTTGCCGTTCGGGAGCTGCAAGTTCTCGATGGCTGGTTGGTGAGTGGGACATGCCTGGGATGAGACGGGGGACAGATCAGTGCGAAGGACTGCCAAACCAGGTTCATGACTTACAAGGAATTGGAGTTCATACGTCCCATCCCCTTGGTCGACCCACATGGCCTTGCACATACGGTCGATCGTCATCCATTCCCAGTCCTCAGGTACTTTGTCAACTGAGGGGTCGGGTTGCGTGACATCGTACACTGAAAGATCAGCGACCATGGTGCCAACTTCTGTGGCGCCATAGCCTGCGACAAGAGGGACCCCGCTATCCACCAGTTTGTCACCAATGGCTTTGGATAGTGGGCCACCAGCATAAAGCTAGGAACGTGCGGTGAGACATAGTCCGCACGCAAAAGAAGGCGTCAGATTCTCACGAGGTACTTGAGTGTCTTCAGGTACTCAATGTCGTCTTCACTTTGTGCCCATTTCTGCGATGCGGTGAAGGTCAGTGATAGTCCTTCCAGTCTAGGTGTTCCCGCCCTTACCTCGAGGAACGTAGGCACGCTAAAGATTGCATTGCATCCAGTCTTCCTCGCGTTATCGATAGTAGCGTCAGGCGTCGGGATAACCGGCGGTGAAGCTTGCACGGCAGACGGCGGGAACAGACTACTGGGATGTCCAGCTACCAGAGGCGCCAAGAGTTGCGACGCTATTCCCATAGTATGGAACGGCGGGAGAGCATGCACTCCCCAGCGGACCCCATGAGTTCGGCCATGAGACACCGTAGAGCAAGAGCACCACCGGAGGACGAACTCATGCGTCTGCGGAACCGGCTTCGGGTGTCCTGTCGACCCAGACGAATGAAGGTAGAATGCAACGGAAGTAAATGGGGGCTGCTCTGGTGGCGGCGGGTATGGCTCAGATGCGGGGCCGTTCGTAGACGATGGTGCAAGACTAGGGTAGATGGATGTGAAAGCCGGTGGATCGTCAACGCGCATCTCGTGCCCGCGCGAGAGGGCGTCGCGGACGTTGGACATAAGCTCGGCGAATGCGGGCTGCGAGATGACACGGTGGCATTGCGTGTGCTCCATCATGCTCGCAATCGCCGGTGCCGAGTTGCGCGGCGACATCGCGAAGGGGACGCAACCTGCGCGGATGAGTCCGACCAGAATCGCATGGTACAAGAGCGTATCAATATTAAGGATTAGAGCGACGACAGTGCCTTCGGGACCCTCGCGGTTGGGACGGAAGTGATGCGCGGCACGGTGGGTGGCTTGCGCGAACTCGAGGTACGACGTGGTGCGGAGCTCGTCAGACTCGAGACTAGGATATGGGAAGACATAGCAGGGGCGGTCCGGGTTGTACTTGGCGTGAAAGTCAACAAAGCCAGGCAGAACGTGACTGATGGAACCGTCCAGTGGAGGAAGTTCAGCGGTGCCTGGAGCCATGGCGTGTTGGCGTAGCTCTGCTATGGAAAATAACCCGCGGAACCACTGTGTATTTATACCTAGCGACAGAAACATGTCGGTAGGTTGTAAGGTTGCGCCAACGTCATTTCATAGGACATCTCCGGTTCTTGGGATGTTACCCGCGACGCCGAAGAAGCTATCCACGGACTTCGGGAGGCTCGGGCGACCCACAGAGAGGATAGGCCAATGCTTACTACGTACCCCGAAGGTTAGTGTACATTGTGACGAACGATGTTGACCTATAGATGTGTTGGCGTGTGAGCTGAGAAGTGAGACAGAAGGACCAGTCGACGTTTGTTTCCGCGCACGACCGGCGTTCCGGTCTCAGTGCCTTCGCGGGTCGTTAATGACTCCACGGATGTGCCTCTGTCGAGTCAATGAGCCAGTCCGCATGCTATTGACAACTCCAAACGCTTGGGCCGGCATCTCTTTGCAATGCCCTTGAGTATTTCAGTGGCTTCGGTTGTCTGGACAGAGGGCTTTATTTTGGACTTTATTTTGGAGATGAGTCTCAGCAACAACTCGCCGAACACTGCGTCCCGTGTTACGCACCACAACACGATGTTAAACATGAGGCTGCTCAGTGTTGGCGACCTGGAGGCGTGACGTCAAAACCATAAAAACACACGAAGAGAACGCTGACCAGGCTCGAGAATGTACGCTCGGACGACGGTACAGGCTGCATCCGAAATGTCAGAAGACACGCGGCCAGGCTTCTGGCCGACTAGGAAGCCCTTTGTGCCACAAAGAGTACCACAATATACATACCATTCAATTTTCGGCGTGGTGAGTCACCCCACATCTACACCGACCGAGGTGAGTAATCAGGTCCGTCCATATCAATGCGCCGAGCGACTCTCATAATCGTACTCGAAAGACAATCCAGTGAACACAGAACGCAGAACATACCAACAAGCCCCAACCTACCCACCGTGCCCACCCTATGAATCCACATCCATGCTCACGCTCGCCTCATCCAGCGCGCTGTCGCCTCTGTCGCCTCGGCGGCTTTGCTTCGTCACTCCGTTTCGCGCAGACTGCGCGCCCGAGCTAGCTGCACCATTCGGTCCCGCGTGTAGACTCATCGGTTGCTGCTGCTGCATTGGCGAAAATGACAAGGAACCTGCGTGTGGATCCGGCGAGCCAGACTTCGACCGCGCCTCCCGCACCGCTCGCGCGGATGGGTTGAAGTGTCCGCACTTCGGGCATACATACTCTGTCGATGAGCTCATTAGTGTCACGCGGAGGGGGCAGCGAGGAAACGAACGTACGAGAATCCTCCCACATGCTTTCCTTTACGAGCCCGTTGTGAGCAAAGCACTTCTGGCAGATGAGGGCGTAGCGCGAGGCCGAGACACCGACCGTACCATCGTCGTCGTCGCCGAGGATTGCGTCCGCGAGCTTGTCGAACCACTGCTTGCGCGGGGCGGGCATAGGGCGCATAGGCGAAGCTGCGTATAAATTTACTGTAAGTTGTGTCCTAATGAGCCAGACAATTAACATACGGGAAAGCTGCTGCTGCAGGATTGAGGACACCTGTTTCGGCGCAGGAGTTTGTGGGTTCTGAGATTGCACAGGACGTGCAGGGGTCTGCGGCTGCCTTAGTGCCGTCGGTCTTTGCGGCGTCGCCGGAGCGCTAGGTCGCGGGCCGTCCTCATACCGTTCAATCAGATTGCGAGTAGAATAATAGTTGGTCTTGTTCTTGATCTCCTCGACCTTTTCGCGCTGCTGTTTGCGGAGAGCAATGAGGGCCTTCTCTGTGTCAATTCAAGGTTAGGGTTAGTGATATGCAGCGTAAATGACACATACCTTCCGCATCTCCTGCTTTCGTGTACCAAATCTGCACAATCCTCCTCATGAACAAAATGCTTTAAACCTACCTTCAGCAAGCAAACAGGCGAGACACAACACTACTCACACGATAGGCCCCACAAACACCGGCGCGCTCTTGGCGGTCCTCTCCCATCTGCTCTCCCGCGCATGTCCGGTGACGCCAGGAAGAATGGTGCTAACGTTGGGGAGATAATCCGCGTACCAAAGGCTTGCCCACAGGCCCCACAGGGCAAGCGCGTATACCGAGAAGAGGAGAGTCGAGCGACGCTCGCGAAGACGGATTTCGGAGAGCGACTGTTGCCTCTTTGCTATGTCGTTTGCTAGTAAGGCGAGGATCTGCTCATAGTCTTCTGGTTTCGACTGCACGACGTTAGTTCATAGCTCTGTCCCACGTTGAAAGCCACAGACCTTGCCAAACCAGCGTTGAAAAAGGCCCATCGGTCAAAGTCAAAGGATCTGCAACCCCGGAATTAATGTTAATATACAAGTGGATAGAAAACGCGTGGAGGGAGGGTGGACGTTTCGGCTAAGTGAGTGTGCTGTCTGTGGCGTGCGTCGTGCTGTGGCCGCGACTCGCGAGCCGGTGTCGTCAGAGCGTGGGAACATGCACGTGGCTATCGGGCGCTTCCACCCTTCCCGCTCGGCGCTAATAAGGTTCTTTATGGGTTATCAAGGTATGCAATTCAGTGTAATGATCTTCTAGTACCCAGTATACGTGTTTTGTCAACGTAGACCGCACCAAATGCGAGTCAGTGTGACGAGGAGTACGGGTGCGCTTGCCAAATACCCTTCCCCAGCATATTTGCCGCTACTTTGAGAAGCCTGTGATCATATTGAAGATTGCGAGTTCGTAGGCGAAGAGCTTGAATCTCATGCATTTGTTGATTGACTCAGCAGGAGTACTCGACGATCCCCTGCACAAATTGGTGTGTGGGTTATTTGGCGCGAGGACGACGGTGCACTGATTTTACCCCCGAACAGTGGTGTTCGCATGTCACGGACCAAACAAGCACCTTACTCAACTAGATACGAAGGCTCAGTCAGACTAGTTTGATAAAGTTGGACCTGTTCCAAGCGGAGGGGTCGTGTCGCTGCTGGTCCCCATAAGCCCCCAATGACGCAGGCGCAGTTTGACATGGATTCGATATGGCACTACATACGATCGTCGATCGGTGACGGCCCTTGCGCCGCAGCTTGCTGCATTTCGTTGGTCGCAGATCCTCTTCAAGAAGCTTTCGATACGGTTGGGAGAGCCAACCAGGCCCAGCAATATCGATCGGGTGTTATCTCTGTGGTTCTGACGCATGGAAGGAACTTGCCTAGTCGATGTTGGTGGACGACGTGCCGACTCGGGTTAAGGGGCTTAGAAACATAGATGACATGCAACTCCGTCAGGAGCAAATATGGTGTGCTGTCTCGTCGGCTATGCACATCTAGATGTGCAAGATACTGTAGAAATGAGTACCGTTTGAGCATACTTCGAATGAGGAACGTTGGACAGATAATAGTAATAGTACTCTACACTAAACCATACACATGCGGGGGCCTGAAGCAATATACACAGGAGCCTGGTGAACAACAAGATTTGTGGTTTGTACATCGTAGGGTTGAGTTGCAAATACATGAACATAAATATCGAATGCGAGGGCCATACGTACGTGGGCGAGGAGATCCGGGATCCAGTAACGAAGATAAGTCCAGACAAGCGTACGGCAGGGACGGCTCACTGCCTCTTGACCTTCATCTCCCACATGCCGTCCTTGCCCTTCTCGAGCCCGTGTAGAATGCACCGGTCCATGAGAAAGTCCACCCTCCTGACACCCTTTTGGCGCTCCTCGTCGTCCGCACACCTGTCGGCCCAGGCGCGCGAGATTCGCTCCCGCGTTATCTCGTCCATCTCGTTGTTCCACCAATCTGCCTGCGATATCGGCGTCATCATTGAGAGCCAGATCGCGCTGAACAGATCGTGGAGAGTCACCCCAGCGGGGTTCGAGCTCTCGACGTCGATGTGCCAGGGAAAGTGGACGTTGTAGAGTCGCATCGAGGCTACCGGTGGTTCGCACGCAAATCGCGTGAGGTCCCAGGGATTTACGGCACGTTCTAGCTCGCGAAAGCGCAGTGTGGACGGGTTCTTGCGGAGATCGAGGAACATGGGAGAGGAGACGGCGGAGTATCGAATGTAGGAATTCAGTTTGGAGGATCTCGGAGAGTCAAGGACTACACGAGCATCATGAGCACAGGACCACATCGCGAAGGAAGTCGTTGACTCACAACTCGAGGATATTGACGGCGAGCGCGCTTTCGTGAACATTGAGCCCAACGACGCACTTAGCCCGAGTGACCGTGCCATGGAGAAGTCCGCTCTCCATTCGCGAGGCGGCCGCTTCACGCTCTCGTCATGCACTGAACGCAGGCTCCGCGACCGCGAGATATTACTGTTCATGGATGACGGACTACTAGTATTGGACGAAAACGGGGACCCGGTGTGTCCGCTAGGCGGCCATCCCTCGGGATCGTCCTGCTTGCCATTGAAGTAGCCCGACACCCGCACCCAGTCTTGATCCTCAGCCTGCGGCGGCCAGGCCTCAGCGGGATTGGGCGCGGGCATTGCTGGATTTGCGAGAGCGGGGAAAGCGACAGGCGTCGTCATGAATGCACCGTGCGGTGGTGCGGACCAGGGCGGCCCTGCTTGCGGCGGCCACTGTGCCATCATCATGGGGGGAGGAGGGCCGTAGGGAGACCAGCCCAGCTGGTTTGGCCCGGACCAGGGTGTGTTCGTTGCGGAGGTTGTCGCGGAGGTGGCGGTCGGCGGGGCAGCGGGAAAGACGAACGGCGTCCCACCCGCGTATGAGCGATAGATGCCTGACTGTCCGGCCTCCGACTGTGCCTCGACGAGGGGCGGCATGTCAGAGTATTCGACCATTGTTTGTGCGCGAGCTGGCGAGGAGGTGGGGGTCGAGGTACGATGATAATCGGACACGAGGCTGGGTACCGTGTCTGAACTTGGCGGCAATCCGCATTTGGCCGTTCTTCGGTACTAATCCTTTGGGGCGCAGCAGAACACCACCAGACATCGCTATGTTGATACTTGATAGGCCAGTCGAGCGTGGTGGGCAGAAGAACTAGAGTCATCTGGGTGGAAGGAGATAGGTATGTATTGCCAATATAACAGTTTCCTTATTGGGCTCAAGTGGATTTCATTGCCCGCCACTTCAAGCAAGTGTCAAACACATGAAGTTCATAACAATAGTATACTGTGGTATTATAGAACGATGAAATGACTACCCGAGTGGGGGTAACAGAGAGTAAAGATACGCAAGGTCTTGAACGAGAGTGTGGTTGGACTAGAACAACACAGATGGTATATGTAGATAGCCGCCAATCGTGCAGGTAAGAATGAACGGCGAGGAATCAGGTTGAAGCAATTATGACGACGCGGAGGAGAACGAAGGGAAGGTATAGGTGTACGAGAAGGAGCTTCAGCATCCACTACTTGCGCGCTTCTACGCCCATGCCAGTAGCCAGCCCTGTCGCCAGTGCGCCACCCATCTGCGCACCGATGCCTTCCGTGGGTACGAACACCGTGTTCGCGCCGAAGGCCTGCACGCGGGACACCTCCACCCTGCGCATCTCCATCTCGCGCGCGAACTGGTCGCGCACGTCCGTGTCGGCGATCGCGCGGACGCGGATGGCGTCGGCCTCCGCCTGCGCAGCGAGACGCGTGGCGTGTGCTTGTGCCTCCGCCTCGATCTGCACCCTCTGCGCCTCAGCCTTTGCGGCGGCGACTACACTGTACGCCCGCGAGTCTGCGGTCGTCTAAGATACAGAGGGTCAGTATGCTCCGGTCCGCGTCGGGGCGGGAAGGACTGACGTTCTGCGCTTGTGCCTTGATACGCGCCACGGCGAGCGCGCCTTCTTCCTGCTTGATCTTGTTGCTGTTCTCCCGGTCGACGTTCTGCGGCGTGGCTCAGTGTTTTCGTACTCCAGCTAACAGGTCGGACTTACAGCTGCCTCGACTTGGGCCTGGAGGGCCCGCGTCGTGAGCTTGTCCATCGTGGTCGCGATCTCGCCCTTGAACTGTCGGTCGATGACAGCTATCATAGCACACGTAAGTGAAGCCCTTCGCTGGAACAGCGGATACCTACCGAGATCCCGCAGTACGATGCCATATTCGAGCGCAGCATCGTGTAGATCATCCATGGCGCGAGTTCGCAACGCATCCAGAAATGCGCCGTTGGGATCTGTGCCGTCATCTAGGTTGTCGGGACCCAGCGAACGCTGCTTCACCATTGAACTGTAGTCCACTGTGCGTCCTATATTTGGTTATCTGCCTGTATTCATCACTTGTCTGCTTACGGTGTGCAACAATCTGGGTCAGAATTGACTGGCACTTGTCTCTAAATGACGCGTGAGATAGCTGTGAGGGACGCAAGTGTACTAAAAACGAACCGAAGTGCATCATAAGGTGTGTCGTAGCCGTGCGTGGTGAGCTGTAAATCCTTGAACATTCGTATGGTATACCTATGTAGCCTCGCGTTACCTTCAACGGTTCTGTCAACTGCCTATAGTCTCTCGTCAGCTGAGCTCACAACAGTCTTCCATTTGGACTCACCACTTGAGATAGATTGTCAGCGCGACCGGAACTTGGTCCCGCGTGAAACTTCCAGCAAATATGATGAGTCCGACACCGGGGAGGACGCCAATCCATGGACGTACATGTCCTTTGTCGGCATCTCGATCTGGTTCTCGCCAAGCGTGAACAGGCCTCGCAGCGTAACGTTCGGGTTGGTGATATAGTGCTGCCCGGCGGGAAGCTGCTCCAAGTCGTCTCCCTTCTGGAGGATTGCGCAATTGTTCGCGGGAATATTCAAGCTAAGCAAAGAATTGCGTCAAAAAATACGTGGTAGTCGTAGCTCGGTGACACATACAAGAGTGCTACTACATAGTCTCGCTGAGCACCGTCGCGCAAGCTGCTCTGCATAGCAACTTCATGCATCCTGCAAGACGTGCGTGAGCTTGTGTTTTTATCGTCACGAAGGCTATTACAGACCATCCAAGGGTATTATGGGTGACATGGTCTTTCACTACTGTGTCCAAGTGCGTCTGGTCGACGATCGCGAGCACCTTGTAGGCACCCTCGACGGCGTACGCGACGAAGCCCGCGTTCTTGATGACGAAAACTTGATTCTATTGAACACGTCAGATGTTGTCAGCGCTGCGTTGGAGTACGGACCTGAGGGTCAGATACAACTGCAGCCTGAAAATGTGTTAGATCACTGAAGATAAATTACTCTATGCGTCATACTTGGTTCTGAGACACCTGCACGATAGTTAACCCTTGGAACTCAACAACTGTGTCGGATACTAGACCAGCACGTGAGCGACTCGGAATGCGTGATAGAGAGGATGATATGTTGGCGTACAGCCTTTAGCACCAGCCCAACTACGAGCCCACCAGTTGCGCAGGGGCATCCCGGGATATCGACCCGGGCGGGTGAGGATACTTGGCAGACCACCATGGTTGACCAAGCCAATCTGTCCCGGTATGACTTCTTTGCCTATCCAGTCCGTCGGGAGCTAAGAAGAGTTGAGCGCCACAGTGAACTACTAAAACAGACACTGACCTTCTTCGACAGAATGTGACTGCGCCCAGACTGCTTCAGCTGCTCGTCCAGCTTGTGCAATGCCTGCAGGACGCCCCCTTCCCCGATAGCGACGAAGAATGGTCGGTCGACCAAACGAGGATCGGGAGTTGTGAAGAAGCTCTTGTGCTGTGGCACCGGACTGTTAGGAATGTATGTTGTGTTGCGCTTCTCATCGAACTCGTCACGTTTGCCGAGGCCCGTGGACGACGCTGGTCCGTCAATCGCGGTGACGCTGTCGTTGTTGGTCATGTTGGCGGGGTGGTGCTACGAGGGAGGCGGGAAAGGGGTGAATTTATACTCGAAGCTGGCCTCGCACCGGAATGCGTGGTATCTGCTAGCGGCCGGTCTCAATAAAGGCGGTGGCCGGCTACGCCATGTCAACCAAGAGCGAAGCAGAGGCTCGCTCGGCAGGCCAAATGGGCGACCATTAAGGGCACCGACCAGCCGAGGGCCGTCATTGCGGAGGCGATGCTCTCCAACGAAACTAGTACGACCTGTGTTCATGCCGACCGGCGGAACGTCTGCCAAGTACTGCTTATGGCGATTGGTTAAAACCGCTGTAGGGCATTTCACCAACCGACATGTTCCGCTGCATAACGTGCGCAAGACCGAGTCGGTGGGCAGTGAGGCTGTGTGCGGCATTTCTAAACGTGTGACTTCGGACCTCCCCGTCCGGGGTCAGCTGGGTACCACTTAGGCTACGTCCTACGTGTTTAGTGTATAGTCCAACGTCAAAAAAGCAGTGAAACTCACTCTGACTTGGTACCCTCAGACGACCGCCGAATCCTACAGTCAGAGCCCGGGAGTATCGTAACATATAGCGGTGAGTCATTAAATGTTGTGATCGCTGAATAATATAGGTAAGGTCCTCTCTATTATGTATGGTATTACATAAATATTCATGACGAATGGTGGTGGCTGAGGACCCTCCCATCGCGACATTTGTCTTTACGACACACTTTACGGTACGTGACCAAGTCCGTCACTGTATCGGTGCTCACGCAGTGGCAGTACCCCTCAGTTGCTTTCAGATTTGCTCACTACTGAGCTGTACGGGTGCTTGTAGTGCTAGAATCCTTGAATGCACGACGCAAGGTTGTCAGAAGAGAAGACGTCAAAATGGTCGGGCGCTTGCCATGGCATCCGCAACTTGAAGTCGCTGTAAACAAGTGGAGAAATTCACGCCGAGTCTGGTATAAGAGAAGAGGAGATGCGGAGGGATGCGGCCACAGGAGTCAACAGTAAGCCTCCCTGACTTAGACGGGGACAATAATATCAAGAGTGCACGTTGCGCGGTGTCACCACTAGTGTAGTGCCGTACGAAGAAGTCACACAAGGTTAGAAAACGCCGCCGACTACCAGCTACCCGTAGACGCACCAGCTGCGCCTGCGGCTTGGTTGCACACGCAGCACGGTGTTGTGCAAAGGAACACCTTGTACGACTAGCAAAGGCTGTTGGGCTGTTGGGCAAGCCTCTGCGACGCTCTTGGTTAACGTTGAGATGGTGCAGCAGGTACCGAAGTACTACGGTACCGTGACCACCTCCATGAAGGCTGTGCAGCGCCCATGTGCCGCCAGTAGATCCACCCTGACAGATATCAAACATCTCGGTGCGAGGCGAAGTGTCGAGTATAAATTCGACCTTATCCCCGCCCTCATTGTCGTAGGACCACTCCGCCGACATGATCAAGTAAGGTACCATCACCAGCGACAGCGTCACCGCGCTCGACGCACCTGCATCGTCCGTGGGCGTTGGCAGACGTGAGATTCCTCGACAGTCTCCTGACGGCTGTTGAACAATAGAGAGCGCCTAACTAGGCAGCCAAGTTCACACACCGGTACTCCGGGTAACAGGAGTAACACATGCATTGTAGGTAGAATCACATGCATTGGGATTGGTACTATACAGTAAGCTTAGTCAGACGGTCTCCTATATGTATATAAGACCCTTGTAGCGTAGTACAATCCCAAGTCGCTCAACAGCAACTTTGTGTGCATCAAGCCTCACAGCTAACCAACCAGGTAAGTTAGCGACCCGCTACTCTGCGTAAGATAGCCTGCTCGTCAGGTTATGAGCCCTGAACACTGCGCGGTACTGTGCCCTTGAGGCTGCGTCCGCTGCGGGTCAGGATAGCTTACCTGGATGTCGCCCTTAGGTGTTACGCGACGACTCGCGCTAACTCGGCTAAGGTTGACTCTGGAGACCACTTGTTACGCGACGGCTCGCGCTAACTCGGCTAAGGTCGACTCTGGAGACCACTGACCTATTCCGCGAATAGTCAGTCAACCTAACCCCTAGGGCTTACCTACCTGGGCCTAGCGAGTTACACGAAGGAAACCCTGTCCTTCGATGAGAGTGACGATGGATGCCTGGGAGCACAATGCTACCACCAGGATCGAGCGAGCTTGAGTCTGGTGTCGGCTAACTCAGAGGCTTCACTGCAGGGGATGCGAGTGAAGGTTGAGTATAGATTAAACCAGGTCGAAGTTGGGACTTCGACCATCTACCAACTGCAGTATATATACAGGAGAGGCCTAGGGCGTCTCTAGGGGTCAGGACAGGAGTCACAGAGACAGAACTCGGTAAGGAGCCAATGGGAGACATACTGGAGAAAGGTAGGGGAAACCCTGGGGTCATGGGAGTGGGGATGAGTCAGAGTCCGGAGGAATGAGTCATGGGAAGCATGAGGGATATAGTGAATGGCCAATGGGAAGCATCCTTGGTGTGAGTACCACACCAGTCCCTATCTAAGTATAGTACAGGCTCGAGTCATGAAGGGGAATGACCTAGCCTTGGGAGTCATGAGAACAAAGAGGTGCGGAGCCGGGCCAAGGGATCGGCCGGACTCCAGTCATGTGGGACACGATGGTGGCAAGGGGAAGGGAACCGGTCCGAGAGAGTGGTAGGGTTTAGGTGTATGTCACGTGTTCCAGGATGCAGTAACGCGCATCCTGATATTCGTAACATCAGCTCCCTCCTATGGTCGACGTCCTCGACGACCTAGACCTTTGGAGAGGGTTCGCGGTGGGGAGGGTTCGTACGCCGCTTCTTGCGCGTCCGTGTCTTGTCAGCCCGTCCAGTGGTTTGCGTCCCGGTTGGGTTGGCCGAGTTAGGGGTTGGCGTTTGAGCAGGCATGCGCGAGGGTCCTGCTACTGCGTTGGCGTAGGATCGGGGCGTTGGCAGCGGAGTCGAGGGCCATATTCTCATCATGGGACTCGACGATGAGGGTGGGTTGAATGGGGTCAAGGGCCATACCTTGCGCAATGGGTTCGACGGGGAAGGTGGATGAAATGGGGCTTCTTGGGGAAACGTGATGGTGGGTACTCGATCTCGGTATGCCGTTATTCTGACTGCCCTTTTGAGGCGAGGGAGGGGTGCTGGGACTTCTCGGATCTGTGCCTTTCGTTCCTTCGCAAGGAGGTAGTTGGCGAGGAGGCCGCAGAACGCTCCGTTGTCGAATAGAAGGTTGTTGGCAAAGGTTACCAAAGCCTTCTGTCGGTTTATATGTGCTGTAAGGATGGGTCCTAGTCCCGGCTCATTCGGAGAGCCGAACAGGAGGGCTTCGGCGAGGTCAAGGAGCTGGTGCTTGGATTGGATATCGTAGTCGACGTCGACGATCTCGGCGATGTACCGTTGACGGGTGCGGATGCATGCTCGGCATGCGTTATACCAGGTTCCATCGCATACGTGAGCTCCTGGTTGACATCGGCAACGCCGTTGTTGCCCATGGCGAACATAGATTGTGTGTTCGGCGAAAGGTCGCACCTTCCGTCCCGTGGTTGAGCAAAGGTTTCCAGTTCGACAGGAAGGCATATCGCATTCTGGCCATATCGGATACCAGGAGGGGTAGCCTTCGTAGTTGTTGGGGAGGGGAAAGTCGCGGGAGGTCTCGGTAGGGTCGATGCGGGGACTAGTTGCACGTGCATACTGTCGGTAGGCATTCTCGATGGTCATGCAGATAGAGGGGGAGTTCGTTGGGATAAGGGACATCGTGAGCGGTCTTGTCAGGAGGAATGGGGGTTCGTTTGGGGAGGTCGGTACCGAGCGGTTTACTTGCGAGAGGGTCGTTTGGAACTGGGTTTGAGCGGAAGTTTCTTGCTCCTTTTATACTCTGTGAGCAATTCGTCTGCCGTTCCGATGATGTTCCGTTCAGGTTCCCAGGTAGAGTCTGCTGTGGAATAGCCCTTCCACAGGATGCGGTATTCCGTTGTTCCGTTTGCCTTGCGGCGATGTCCAAGAATAGACTCGACTTCGTAGTTGTCTTCTCCTTCTATCTCGTCAGGAGGTGGCCTCGTGTAGTTTTCTCCGTGTTCGTCAGTATTCGTGTACGGGGATAGGAGGCCTGCGTGGAATACCGGGTGAATTCTCCACGAATCAGGGAGCTTCAATTCGTAGGTGACTGGACCCATGACCTTGGTGATTCGGAAGGGTCCTTCTCGTTTCGGAGCTAGTTTCCTTGTAGGGTATGGAAGTCTCAGGTTGGTCGACTCAAGCCATACCTCCTGATCCTTGCGGAAAGCGGGAGTCCGTTGCTTCACGTGTCGTTCCACGACCTTCTGTGCTTGTTCCATGGCAGTTGCGGCCTCTTCTCGGTTCCGCGCTATCTCCGATATTCTTTCGGCTGTGGCAGGGGCCTTAGATATCTCCGTTACATGTGGGAACGCTCGGGGGTTGTACCCCATCATGGCGTAGAATGGCGACATCTTGATGGTAGAATGTTCTCGGGAGTTGTGAGCGAATTCGGCGTCCGTGAGCATCTCTGACCATTTGTCCGGGTTGTTCGCGCAGAAGATCCGTAGGAATACCTCGAGTGACTGGTTGGCTCGTTCCGTTTGGCCATCGGTTTGAGGATGGTAAGCCGTTGACATTCGTTGTTCGACTCCTCCTAGACGGAGTGCCTCCTGCATGACGTGAGAAGCGAACTGCGGACCACGGTCGGAGATGATCTTGTCTGGCATCCCGAATCGTCGGTAAACTGAGTCATGAATGATTCGTGCCGTCCCGAGTGCGTCCGTGGTTTTGAAACCAGGAGCAAAGATTACCCCCTTCGTACAGTCGTGGTCCACCATGACACAAATAGAATCGAATTTCTCCCGACCGGATGGTGGGAGGTCCGTGATCCAATCGATGGTTGTACAAGACCAGGGTACGGCGGGTAGTTGCGCTGGGATTGGGATGATGGGGACGGTGGTTGGGTGCGTGTTGGGCTTCATCTGTTGGCATGCCGCACATCCCTTCACATATCGGGAGATGAACGCGGCCATACCCGGCCACCAGAAGTCTCGTTGCACGGCTACCGTGGTTTTCGCTATGCCGGGGTGCCCGGCAGATGGCAGGTCGTGGTAGAGTTTCACCACATCTCGTCGCAGATTCTTATTCGGCGGGACGTAGGCTTTGCCGCGATAGTATACGAGTTCTCCGTCTTCCATCCAATCCGTGAGCGCTGTGCGTGCCGGGGCGGGTCCTTTGTCGTAGAGTGCGGTGATGGCGTCCCGTACTATGGGTTCTCTGATGTGACAATCGCGAATTCGTTCGCGAAGCTCCAGGTTGACGGTCCTGGCATAGCTGGGGTCGTCAACCGTGAGGACAGTGTCTTCTTCGAAAGTCTCGGTCATCATCGTCCGGTAGACGGATAGGTTTCTAGCGAAGCGTGCATCGGGTAGGACCAACATGTCCTCATTGTCGTTGTCTCCTGGGTCGTGATCAGATCTCCGTGACAGAGCGTCAGATTGAACCATCTTTGTCCCCGGGACGTGGATGAGTTCGTAGTCGAATTCCGATAGGAAAAGGGCCCATCTCGCTTGCCGGCGATTAAGTTTCTGTGCAGTGCGCCAGTATCCAAGATTCTTGTGGTCGCAAAGAATTTGGATCGGGTGAGGAGCACCCAGGAGTAGATGTCTCCAAGCTTCCAATCCTCGAATGATGGCGAGCAGTTCTCGGTCGTAAATCTCGTAGTTTCGTTCGGCAGGGTTGAGCGACTGGGAGATGAATCCGCAGGGGTGCCAGTCTCCGTTTTCATCCTGTTGTCGGAGGACTCCACCGGTCGCAAACTTCGAGGCGTCAGTTTCGAGCGAGAATGGCTTGCCGTCCTGGGGCATGAGTAATACTGGGGCGCGGGTGAACTCTGCCTTGATGTCTTCGAATGCCTTCTGCTGTTCATTGTCCCAGTGCCACCGGACATCTTTCTTGGTTAGGTCGACTAGGGGTCGAGCGCGTTCCGAAAAGTGGGAGATAAACCGGCGGTAGAAGTTGGCGAAACCCAGGAATGAACGGGTCTCTTTGAGACTCGTCGGGGGTTTCCAGCCCGTAACTCCTTCTACCTTTACAGGGTCCATGGCGATAGCGTTGGGTCGGAGGATGAGTCCCAGAAATTCCACTTCTGTGACGTCGAAGTAGCATTTCTCTGGTTTGAGGTACAGGTCATGTTCGCGGAGTCGTTCGATTACTCGGCGTGTTCGCTGCTGATGTTCCTTCAAGTCTGCAGAGAAGATTAGGATGTCATCCATGTAAATGACCATCCATCCTTCTTGCATCATATCCGCGAAGATCGTGTTCATCATTCGCTGGAATGTGGCGGGCGAGTTGCAGAGTCCGAAGAACATGACGGTAGGCTCGTAGAGACGCGGTGGACCATGGTCGGTGCCAGGAACGATGAAAGCGGCTTTCCATTCATCCCCTTCCTTGATTCGGACGTTGTTGTATCCGGCGCGAAGATCCATCTTTGTGAAGTATCGTGCCCCCTTCATCTTCTCCATGAGATCCGTGATGAGAGGGAGGGGGTATCGGTCCTTGATGGTGTTTGCGTTTAGCGTGCGATAGTCCTGACAGGGTCGATACGAGCCGTCCTTCTTTCCTACAAAGAAGAACGGGG